>JAAEAF010002770.1:0-115288 GCA_011037195.1 Triatoma infestans | reverse complement strand
AAACCGGTCAGGAATATAAAGAAATATGCATGTTACGACGGATAAAATCCTAGAAAAAACTTTATATTTGTAATTTTTTTTTTTTTTTTAAATTTAAGGCGCTTCAATATCTGTGGTCATTGGCGCCCGGGGCCTTCTGAGTGCATTGCCGGCCTCCGGACAGTGAGCTGTAGAGGCTCCGAGGAAGAAAAAAATCTTAAGGGTAGCACAGCTGGACTCGAACCCTGGTCCTCCGGAGTCCAATACCCTAACCACTTAACTATTCCCTTCTCTTGTAATTTTTATTACCAATGTAGAAATTTTTTTTATAACTTCTGAGAAAATAGTTTAAAATTCTTAAAATTCAATGAAAATAAAAAACAATAATAATATTAAACAAATAAAATCATATCTAATTACTTAAGATTTTTACCTTCTCTAACTGCTATTGAAAGGAAGTAGAGGTATTGGTAATCGCTTCAAATTTTCGATATCGAATTTCCACCGGAAATACAATTTTGAGGTCCCCTGAGTCCAAAAAAAAAGTGTTTTTTTTAAAAAAAAAAAAAATGGTGACTGCTCGTGTGCGTTTCGCTTAATATTTATCACTTTCATTACATTGAGTTTGCTATTGTTAGCAGTTGAAATAATCTTTTATATTCGTTTTCAATACAAACAAAAATTAGTTATATGATGTTTTCCTTGTTTGTATAATATAATTAGTGTATTGTGAATAATATGTTAAAATATTTTTTGACTTGTTTATGAGAATAATTATCAACTTTTTACATACGTCATTATTTCGTTAAAATTAGACAAAAAAAAATAATATAAAATAAATAAAAATTGGTGAAGAAGGCAGGAAGTTTCAGAGACGGCGTTTATGAAAATAAAAACAAGAGATTGCAATATGTTTGATATGTAATCACAAACCGTCGGTATGTTAAATGAATACAATCTCAGACGTCATGATAAATCAAATCGCTCTAGACCTATGATAAATGCACAGAAAAGTTACGTGCAGATAAACTTAATGATTTAAAAATAAAAAAAAATTATCTGAGTTTCAACAAAAATTATTATTTTTTTTAAATGCAGAAAAAGGAAGTGTTCTGCATAAAATATTTAGTTATAATAATAAGTGAACAGATTGTACAGGCTTCGAAATCTATTACCGATAGGGAATGCATTCAGTAATATATTTTAAATGTGGTAGAAATTATATGCCCGGGAGGAGGGGGGAACATTTACTTTAGGGCATTATTTTCACTGAGAATATAATCGCGCAATAGGCTGAAAGTGTATCCAGTTCACAATCTTAATTAGTATATCGATGATGTGTTGCATTTTTTAGTTTTTTACTACAAATCGCAAAAGCAAACCAGCAAAAGTTTCCTATTCTAGTTGAAGGTTAGTAATTAATCCAACGTTAACACCGATCATCGCAGGAGCCGCTTCTAATAAATTTTGACCAGTCCGCCATTAACATTTTCCATAACATCCGCCAAAGTTAAACAAATTTTATAATGACGGTTTCCCCAATAGTTCTTTTTTTCAAGAGAATGTGTTCTCTTTTTTAACAAAATTCTTTGGATCCTCCATTTTTTCCAAATATGCTCAAAATGTTCACTTTTTTTATTTAGCCTACTTTTAAATATTTTGTTATACAAAAAATTCGGTGCACATACAAATAATGCCGAAATTAGCATGATCGTCAATAATTTCATTCGTCTTGTTTTATACTACCACAACTTATTTTTTTTTATTGTTACATGATTCATTGTCTAGTTGGCTTCCAGCCGCTGCTCCGATAATGTTTATAGTTTTTGTGACCTTGTTCTCATCCACACCATCTGTAAATTGCAATAACCAACGGTAATCTGATATATAAATTAAAAAAATCTGGTGTGAAACACTCACACAACTTTCTTTTACTCCTGTTCTCAAAATTATAATTGACAACGGTTATAGTTTGTGTACCAAATATAACGAAATTCGTCGAAAAATGAAAAAAAACTGTTCAGTAAAAGCGCACTTCCGGCTTACAAATTTTATTAAAACTTGGAATTTAGGCCACCTATTTATTTCTATTTAATTCTGTTTGGATGATAGAATTGTATAATCAACTATGATACCACTTTAGAGGAAACTGTATCCCCATCCCTCCACTAAAAGTGCCCTTAAATGAATTTTCCCAGAGAAATGTTTTAAATAAAAGTTATAGATCTTTGTATGTTTAATTTATATAAGTTGTTTCAAGAAAATCGTCGGAGCCATTTTTGAGAGGAAAATCGCGAAAAGTGAAAAAAAAAAATTAGTAAAGTGGTAAAGTAAACGCACTTCCGGTTATCAGATATTTTTCAAACTCGGAATTTCAACAACATATTTAATTTTAATTAACATTATTTAGATGATAGAATTGTGTAATAAACCGAAATAGCACTTAGATGAAAACCTAACCCCACCTCTCCCCCATAAGTGCCCTTAAATGAATTTTCCCAGAGAAATGTTTCAAATAAAAGTTGTAGATCTTTGTATGTCTAGTTGATATTACAAGTTTAAAGAAAATCGTCGAGGCCATTTTTGAGAAAATCGCAAAAAACGTAAAAAAAAAAACTAGTAAAGTGGTACTTCCGGTTGAGGAATTTTGACAGCTGAACCCACGTCGGATCCATGGTGAGATCTAAACGGAATATCAAGTTTGAAACTTTCTTGATTTTTCGTTTGGAGCTATGCTGTTCACATAATACATACTACAACACACACACACACACCACACATACACACACACACAGACCCTTTGCTAAAAACCACTTTTTTGGATTCAGGGGACCTTAAAACGGATATTTCCGGTGAAAACTCAATATCGAAAATTTGACGCGATTTACAATACTTCTTTTTTTAATTTTTGCCCTGAAATGAGTAAACGGAAGTGTTTAACTATGAACTAAGTTTAAATGTTTTAAACCATCATCAAATTCAAAATCGCGAGCAATATGCACGGTTTGGAATATATTCCATATATGGTTTCATTCGTATGTGATTTTTTTTACTAACTGGGTTACCAAGATCAAGTGTTGAAGGAACTTTAGCTTTTTATACATTAAAACATCATTTTAATTATTTTTTAATTTTGAATCTTGCACGAACAAACTTTTAACAAAATATTTTTATGATTCGCAAGTAGCTAAGCGAATTTCATCTGAAAAGACAAAACTAACTGTATCTATCGAAGATAATCAGTTTTTATCAGTTTTAATTGATGGCAGTATAATCAAGGCGCAATCAAAATTAAATAGTTATAAAAATGTCCTGAGTTTTTTTTTTTTTTTGTCTTACCCAGTTGGCAACCCTGCTATTATAAAAACCCCCAACTTGTCATACGGCATTGAACTTTTGGAGTACAACCAAGCGTTTCAATTCCCTAACTTATCCAAATAATCCAATCCAAAATCCTCCGCAAAATTTGCCAATGGTCCATACTATGTTTTCAACCACGCCCCATTCATAGAGATCTAAATATTCCGTTTGGCCAAGAATTGGCCGAATCCCGTTTATTCTAAGTTCCATCTGAACATGTTGACCTACTCAAATCCACTTATCCGCCGAACTGCCCTTCAAACTAATCTATGGAAATCCATACCGAAGGCCTGGGGAATCTACGGCCAAGGCCTTGTGATAAGCACATTTCAAGGAAGCTTATGGGAAGCTAATGGGGTCGCTTCTTCCCTCCTTTCAACCCACGTGATCGTTTTTTCCCATATATCATTTTGACCACTTGTACATTTTTGTACAAATGTAAAATTCGAAATAAAATTAAATAAGGTCTTCGTGTTACCACATGGCAGGGGGTAGTTTCCCCGCTAAAGTTGAGTGTTGTTTCATCTTTAGAGGCGACACTACTCTGAAGAAGCTTATTGTTATAAGGGCTAAATTTCGGTTTATTACAAATCCCTGATACGGTTTCAGCCCGAAGACTTAAGTGTTTTATACAACAATGGACGCGGAAGCCTGAAAAATTATAAACAATAGAAATATTAACTATTGTCCTCATATAGTCATGGGAGTGGTATAAATAGTAGCAGTACACTAATTTTATAATGAAGACAATGGGAGGGAACGTCATGTCAGGAAGATTTGAAACAGAGATGTTTATGACGTTGGCGAACATCTTCCAGTTTTCCATTTAATTAATTTAATTCACAGAACGTGTGAATTGGTTGGTTCCTGTGTACTCAGACTATAGATGTTTTTTTTAGTGTTATTGTGAATGGGTGGGTGATGTGTTTGCATAAATAGCGTAATTATTTGTACAAAGCTCTATACTGCAGAGTGCTGTCCTTCAAGTTTATTTCCTCCTGAAAATAGGTCATCATCGTAAAATCATAGTTTAAACTTGAAAAACAAAAATCATTTTTAGATAACAATAGAGAGATCTAATCTTGTATTGTTGTTTATTGATCTTATCACAAGCGTTCGACCTCCTACAGTGGCCAACCATCAGGAGCGATAGTACAAAATATACAGTGCTAAACAGAGAAAATCTTCCTAAAAATGACTAACAATAGCATAATTATTAATTTAAAATAGGTTAATATCTATTTTACTAAGAATTTCTGTTTGTTTAGTTGTATTTAATTATATTTGGTTACTATACCTCTTAGTGATGGCCGCTATACAATCCGAAAGCTTGAAACAAAATGGATTTGTCAATAAGAAATCTGGTGTGAAACACTCACACAACTTTCTCTTACTCCAGTTCTCAAAATTATATTGACAAATTTTATAGTTTGTGTACCAAATTTAATGAAATTCGTCGGAAACTAAAAAAAACTGTGCAGTAAAAGCGTACTTCCCGTGTACTAATTTTCTTGGCGGTGAAACTCGGAATTTTAGCCATCTATTTATTTCTAATTAATTTTGTTTGGATGATAGAATTGTATAATCAACTATGATAGCACTTTAGAGAAAAATATAACCCCAACCCTCCTCCAAAAGTGCACTTAAATGAATTTTCCCAGAGAAATGTTTTCAATAAAAGTTGTATCTCTTTGTATGCTTAGTTTATATACGAAGTTTCAAGAAAATCGTCAAAGCCATTTTTCAGAAAATTGCCAAATAGTAAAAAAAAATCATTTAGTAAAGTGGTAAAGTAAATGCACTTCCGGTTATCCGATTTTTTCGAAACTCGGAATTTTAACAACATATTCAGTTCTAATTAACATTAATTAGATGGCAGAATTGTCTAATAAACTGAAATAGCACTTTAGATGAAAATGTAACCCCACCCCCCACCACCATAACTGCTCTTAAATGAATTTGCCCAGAGAAATATTTCAAATAAAAGTCTTAGCTCTTTGTATATATAGTTGATATACCATGTTTAAAGAAAATCGTCGGAGCCATTTTTGAGAAAAACGCAAAAAAGTAAAAAACCAGCTACGAAAGTGGTACTTCCGGTTGAGGAATTTTGACAGTTAAGGTACTGTCAGATCCCATGGGGATACCTAAAAGGAATATCAAGTTTCAACTTTCTACGATTTTTCGTTTTTGAGCTATGCTGTTCACGCATACTCAAACACACACACACAGACCATTTGCTAAAAACCACTTTTTTTTAGACTCAGGGGACCTCAGAACGGATATTTCCGGTAAAAACTCGATAGCGAAATTTACTAGGAGTAAGAGATACTAGTAACAACAACAAACCGGACTAGAACAAAAAATATCCAGACCCGGTCTAATCCATCTACGATTCACCGCAATCCGAACAAATCGGACAATAACCTTAAGGGGAAATAGCCTATGCTTTTCTACAGACATCCTGTTCCGACCAAAGTTCCTGAACCTAATTTCTTCACAACCCAGGCAATCTGTCATAAGATTGATGGGTGTTTCCTTCTCTGTCTCACTGATTCTTACAAAATGGATCCGGCATAAGCCCCATTACGTAAAGATGTTACCTTAAACCACAATATCCACTAAGGGATCCAACCAGATGTCTGAGAGAGCTCCGTGAAAGACACAGCAACGACTTACTAATAGCTCTGACTGGATCCCCGATGAGCATTTTGGATTGCTGACAACCAACTGTGCTCATCCATAAGGATGAATGCTGTGAAGCTGTCCATGACTGGAGTCTGACCCGCCAACAGCATGCTCGGAACCAATAAAAGGAAGAGAGGCGCCCAATTTGGCTAACCTATCCACCTCCTCATTCCCAAAAATGCCCATATGACCTGGTACCCAGACTAGAAGCACATCCTTCAGGGAAGAGAGTTCTTCCAGTCTTTTAGAACATTCTAACACCAACCTGGAAGTGAAGTACTGGAGTGTTACTTTAGTGGAAAGCATAAAAGTTACTCCCCCCCCCCCAGAACCCCCCCAAAAAAATCAATTTTTCAGGCAAAATGTTTCCAATAAAAATAACTTCATTTTTATTTTTTTTAATTTTTGTTTATTTAAAAAAAAAAAAAAAAAAGAAGGAACATCAGGCACATATTTATTGTTTTCTCTTCATATTAATTTCTTATAAATAATCTTATAACCGGAAAGGATTCATGAAAATTGAGGTGAATGTACCGGAAATGCCACGAGCCAGCCACGAGACTGATCACTGAACCGCAACGAATATGTAGCGATGGTCGCATATATATGGGGGCCCCTTCAATCTGTGTTTAAAATGAAAAATACGTCACCGGAAATTCGGCTTTTATTAATAACAAATAATAAAAAAAAATAAAGGTAAATACTTTCTTTTTTTTCAATCGACCTTTACATAATATAATGAAATTGTCGAAATAGCAATAAAAGTTTGGGTTACTATCATCATTAACATTAAAAGTGTTTTCCTTTCTTAAACAAACCGAAGAAAATCACTTTTGAAGGGCGCAAATTGGAAAAAAACTAAGAGAACACAAAAGTGAATCCACACGTCAATCAAAGGAGTATTGACAGGATATAACGGGAACATCGTTTTTCTATTCCTCCCACCCGCCGCGGTATTATTGGGGACATTATCTATGTTATTCCCCCTAGAAGGAGTGCACTTATTGAAAATTACTTTATTATTTTCTATTATTGTTCTAAATAGAAATATTGGTTTGTTTACGGTTTTTAAAATAGTGTTTACAAACCGGAAATACATTGTTTTCAAACCCATTTTTGGGCAGGATGTTTGTCTTTATGAACAGCGTGACATAAAATCTTAAAAAAAAAAATGAAACAGGAAGCTGAAATTATATATTGCTTTTAGTTATTTTAGCTGAGTAACGGACACTGATGTGTCAATCAGTATCTAGCACTGGAATTAAGACTTTAACTGAATTTGTTGTTTTAGTATTTCGTTAGTTTCTTTAAACGGTTCCACAATTTTTTATATTGGTCCCTATCACTTGTTTTGAAACTTTTTCTACAGACATTTTATAATTACAAACACAAATACATATATGCATATAAACCTGACTAAGGTTCTAAAAATTATAGAATTTGGTGGAATGTATAGATTTTAACATTTTAAAAAGACCTCATTTTCATTTTGAACTTTGTACAGTAAGTTGGTCCATTCACAAAAATATACGATCATATTCAAGTGTCAATATACTCTGGAACTCCAATAGTTCTGTCTGATGTTTAGAGAATCTCCAGCAAGACCATACTTCCCTATAACACATTCAAATAAACAACAAAGTCGGAAATCACATTATTTGTTTTTTTTGCAATAATTGTTTAACTTTAAATCAGTTCGACATAACGTTGCAGAATATAAGTAACTCATAGGAAATAAATAGTTCGAAACCCTTTAATTATTCCTAAGGAGAACAATCTTTGTATTTTAAGAAGATAACACTATTATACGAGTATCTTTTGTTTAGTCCTTGATACTAGGCAGGCAGCTTGCAGAGATGTTGTAGATGGGTTGATGTATGTTTAGTTGTGTAGCAAGAGTGGTTTTGAAAGGGTAGAAGTAATTTTAAGAAATATTACAAGAATTTAAGTGAGTAAGATATTAAAAATTTGACTACGATTAATGGAAACTAATTTAATGACTATGTAATGGAATCGTCTGTTCGGATCCTAGTCGCTGCCACCAGTTGTAATGGGTTCCAGTTATTGGATGTTCTGATACAACCGCTGCCACCAGATGTAATGGAATCGTTTGATGTGATTCCTGATGTAGTAGATGTCTTGAAGAGGGCGGAAGTTAGTTGAGAGATTTTGGAAGTTAGTGCTCGAATTATTAATATGGATTTTATAAAAATAAACTGTATTTTAATAATAATTTTAACGTATAAATGGTAACTAATAACTAGCAAAATACTTAGGAATAAATAGAAGATAAATAAGTAATAAATTAGAATGATAAAATAAACGAACTAAGATGCACTACTAAAAGATAATAAGTTTAAATGAAACTGTGTATAGTCGCGTAAACTGCTGCTCGTGTATATGGACGTGCTCGTATCGTCGTATAAGATATAATGATCCTCTCGTTGTATATGATAGAGTTTATATATCGGTGTTGGCCACACTCACACCAAGACATCTGTCCTAGTGTGCGACCTTGTGCGACCTTCGTAGTTTGCTGACCTTATTTAGGTCAGTGGCCAACCTTATCGGTGCTTGCTTTGATGTAAAGTATTGAAAAGGGCTTTGTTGTTTGTTTGGCCGGCATTGTCTTGAAGACGGCGGCCTGCTAGGTCGCTGGTTATAAATTGCTCTTTTATTACTGTCATCCTTTGTTACGATAGCAGCTGGCTGGAACCACTTTGACATTGGTATGACTTTCCATGTCATTAGAACTACACACTTAAAACGAGCTAACTAATCTAAAACTAGGATAGATGTATATATTTTTTTTAAGGGTTTTTCCTCAAATTTGAGATTTCCGCAGACCAACGTAAAATAATACCGTAATATTGGTACCTATACATAAAGCTTGCCGTATATATCATCTCTAAACACCATAATTGAATCTCATTAGCAAGTTGAATATTCAACCAAAGACAGATAATAACTTCACTGGACCGAGTCAACATTATTCTTCCAATGCAGCCTGTCCAGTGCATCTTGCTCGCTCAGCCCCTCAACCAGTCATAACTTCATTAATGCCATTACTCCAGTTATTCCGCGGCCTACCTCATTTTCTTCTCCCAGTCGGTTCCCATTCTTTTTTGGGATTCTGCTTTCTGGCATTCTTTATAAACGACCGAACCATACTAATTTATCTTTTTTTTTCAATTTCTTCCAAGACTATGCACTTTCTCTCGACGATATTTTCCGAATTCCTTCTCTATTCTCTTCAGGATTTTCTGGCTGATCGTCTCCAGAAAACCATTTTCGTTGCGGCTAATCTACTTTGCATCTTGTTGCTCACTGTCCCAGTTTTCTGCCGCATACAGCAAGATGCTCTGTGTATTATTGCTATATAGATATGCCTTTTGGTACTCATCTGTATGTGCACCATAGTCTATTTCATAGTAAAGAATTTAACATCCCTTTTGTCTTCCTAGCATTTATAACCTGCTTCTCTATATCTAATTCAGAAGTGCTTGTGTTGGTTCAGGCAAACAATGAAGCTCCTCCCAGTGGCCAACCGTATATCTGCGTTTCGTAAAGGGCGACTAAATGACCTGCACGCACATTCCCCCATGCAGTCCCCTTTCTACCTGTTTTCGAGAAAATTCCACATTTAAAAAAAAACATATTCTTCTATACAGTAGCACTTCCGGTTACTCATTTTCTTCAAATTTGGAATTCTATAAAATAGTTTGTAATGGGTATTTATATTATATATGTAACAGTACCATACATTATATTGACGTGGTACTTTATAGGAAAGCATAGCGCTACTGTTCTCCTTCAGTACCCTCCAAAAAAAAAATCAATTTTCTCGGATAAATAAAAGTGTTATATATATATATATATATATAATATGCCGTTGTTTTTGAGCTTATAGTTTTATTACTAGTAATAAATTTTAATGAATAAGTAACACTAGTAATGAAATTAAATTTTAATAACAATCACGAAACAAACGCATAGGGAAAGGGAATAGCTAAGTGGTTAGCGTACTGGACTCCCACGCGGGGAACCCGGATTCGAGTTCAGCTGTTCTGCCCTTAGATTTTTTTCTTCCTAGGAACCCTCCATAAGCTCGCTGTCCGGTGATGGACAGTGTTGTCAGGTAACGGGAGAACACTGTCCGGAGGCCGGCAGTGCCCTGAGAAGGCTCCGGGCGGCAATGACCATAGATGTTGACGCGCTTTAAATTAAAAAAAAAAATAATAATAAATACTAAATTTTTATTTGAAGATATTAATATTACATCTTACCAAGGCACACACTCAGGATGTAGGACACTCAGCGGGATCCAAAGTTCGTTTGAATTTTACTCGTCTTAATCGGAACCTAACTTTTGTACGAGGGTGGTTTGAAAAGTTCTCGGAATCACCGCTAGATGTCAGTGCTAGAGCAACGAGGTTTCCGCGCAATAATCACACATCCTTTGTGAGTGAACACGTGGCGCGTCAGTGCTCTTGCTGCAGGAGAGTGGTAGTGACGACTCTTTGTTGTTGTTCCCGCGTAGTGATTTGTGACAATGGAAAAAACTGAGATTCGAGCAGTGATTAAGTACTTTGTAAAGAAAGGTATGAAAGCAAAGGAAATTCATGCCGACTTTCAGAACACACTGGGGGCTCTGCTCCTTCATATTAAACTGTTGCCAAGTGGACCAGCGAGTTTAAATTTGGTCGGGAGAGCTTAGATGATAATCCGCGTAGTGGACGGCCAAAAAGTGCTACGACCCCAGAATTTATCGCAAAAGTGCATAAAATGGTCATGGAGGATCGTCGACTGAAAGTGCGAGAGATTGCTGAAGCTATAGTGATCTCATCTGAACGGGTATATCACATTTTAACCGAAGAATTGGGAATGAAAAAATTATCGGCAAGATGGGTGCCGCGGTTCTTGACGTTGTACCATAAACGCACCAGATTGGAAATGTCCGAACAAAGTCTGGCCCGTTTTCAGCGCAACCAACAAGATTTTTTGCGCCGGTTTGTGACTATAGATGAAACTTGGGTCCACTACTATACCCCAGAGACAAAACAGCAGTCAAAGCAGTGGAAACATGCTGAGTCACCACCACCAAAGAAAGCAAAGGCAGTACGTTCGGCCGGAAAGGTCATGGCCTCAGTTTTCTGGGATGCAAAAGGCATTCTGCTGATAGATTATCTTCCTACTGGCCAAACAATTACGGGGCAATACTATGCAAACCTCCTAGACCAACTACAGGAAAAGATACGCGAAAAAAGGCCTGGTTTGGCAAGGAAGAAAGTCATCTTTCATCAGGACAACGCCCGCCCGCACACAAGTGTTATTGCCATGGCAAAACTTCATGAACTGAGGTACGAATTGTTGCCACATCCACCTTATTCACCTGATTTGGCACCATCAGACTTTCATCTCTTCCCTAAGCTGAAAATTTTCCTCCGTGGACGGAGATTTCCTACAACGGAAGAACTGACAGCCGAATTGGAGAGGTACTTTGCAGGCCTGGAGGAATCTCATTTTCGTGATGGGATAAAGGCATTGGAACATCGCTGGACCAAATGCATTAGTTTACAGGGAGACTATGTTGAAAAATAAAAGCAGTTCCACCGAGGTAAGACACTTCTTTCTAGTACATTCCGAAAACTTTTCAAACCACCCTCGTATTATTAATCAAAACAACATAGATAATAAGGTAAAGTTTTGGAGCAATTAAACTAGGGTTTGTTAATTAACGTCCTTATATAACACAATACACAAAATATTTATAACAGTCCACCTTGCAATTATTACAAGAGAAAACACACGTAATTCCAACTTAAAAATCAAAACCTCCATGCACAGGTTATTTTCTTAACCAGCCTTTATATAGCAACAGTGTTTATTATTTCAGTTTCTCCTCATTGCCAACAGATAGCAACTCCATGTTCTTAAATTTTGGTTCCTTATACCACAAACAGATAGCACTACTTCTTTGTAGCCGGGAATTTCCCTATGGCGTCTTAACTACTGAACGCGAAAAACTGAAGAAAAAAAAAAATTCAGAAAAATGGCACTTCTAGTTGATGGGTTTTGCCCAAAATTTTCTTATCTGATGCAATGGTAAACGATGCGATTTACTGAACGGATATCTGATGCGATGGATACCTAAACGTGTAACCAAGTTTTAGCTTCCTGTGATTTATCATTTTTGTGATATTTTCTCTACATTACATACACAAACAGACCATTAACTAAAAGCATATTTATCGCATTCAGGGGATTTCTAAATATGTATTTCCGGAACAAAATTGAATTTCTAAAATTTAACGCGTTCGCATCACTTCCTCTTACTATGGGGGGGGGGCAAGAAAAAGTAAAACGCACATTTTTATTTAATATATTAAAATATTTTAGGGCGTTTTATTCTTGTTATGATCAATATCACCAACGGATGAAATTCAATCTGAACATGTTTTCTCATTTAATAAGAATTATGTTACATGGATATGAAAGTAATAATTTTGCGTGAAGGTAAATCCCAAGGTTGTATAAATAGAAATAGTGTAAAATTAATATAGAAGAGCATTAATTATCAAAAATATAATTAATCCAAAGTATTATGTTTCAAACTGTATGACTAGCTAATTACTGTCACTTCAATTACTGTTAGCTATATTTTATGCAGAAATCTAGAGACATAAATAATATTGTAAACAAATGTTTTTTTACATTAATGAAATTACATTTCACCAGTGGTGAAACAACTTTTTTGTTCGTAAAAGGGGGGGGGGGGGACGCTCTTCACAATCAATACCTGATCCTTCTCACTCCACAAAGTACAGTCACGTGCAGAATTCCTAACTTCCAAAACTTCCATTATTTATTCATTTCAAGCTGTCAAAAAGTAAAAAAATAAATAAATCTTGCGTGGTACACTCAAAATGACTTTTTCTTACTCCTGTTTAATTACAATTATAATATATAAAATGTCAAATTTTCGTTGAACTTCAAATTTCACCCTTTTTACTTTCTCTTACTCCTAGTAAAAGGAAGTAAGCGTGTCAAATTTTCATTATCGAGTTGTCACGGAAATAATCGTTTTGAGGTACCCTGAGTCCAAAGAAGTGGTTTTTAGCAAATGGTATGTATGTATGTATGTGAACAGCATAGCTCAAAAATGAAAAACCGTAGAAAATTGAAACTTGATATTATGTTTAGGTATCACCATGGGATCTGACGGTGCGTTATCTGTCAAAATTCCTCAACCGGAAGTACCCACTTTACTGGTTGGTTTTTTTTACGTTTTTGCGATTTTCTCAAAAATGGCTCCGATGATTTTCTTTAAACTTCTTATATCAACTACACATACAAAAAGGCTACAACTTTTATTTGATACATTTCTCCGGGAAAATTCATTTAAGGGCATTTCTGGGGAAGGGTGTGAGGTTAGGTTTTCATATTAACTGCTATTTCAGTTTATTAGACAATTCTATCATCTAAATAATCGTAATTAGAATTAAATATGTTGTTGAAATTCCGAGTTTGAAAAAAAAAAAAAATCGGATAACCGGAAGTGCGTTTGTTTTAACACTTTACTAAATGATTTTTTTTTTCGCGATTTTCTTGAAATTTCATATATAAACTAAACATGGAAAGATCTGCATCTTTTATTTAAAACATTTCTTTGGGAAAATTCATTTAAGGGCACTTTTAGTGGAGTGGTGGGGTTACAGCTTCCGCTAAAGTAGCATTATAGTTGATTATATAATTCTATCATCCAAACAGAATTAATTAGAAATTAATAGATAGCCAAAATTCCGAGTTTTAAGAAAATTAGTAAACCGGAAGTGCGGTTGTCCACGAATTTCAATTTTATTTGGTACATAAACTATAAAACTTGTCAATTTTCAAGAACCGGAGTAAGAGAAAGTTGTGTGAGTGTTTCACACTAGATTTTTTTTCTGGCATATATATAGTGATGGGATAGCAAGTCCCAACACAGGTCGGTAAAGAAGTGATTATATTGTGGTCCGTCCAGAAGAGCACAACATTAAAAAAAAAAAAACTGAACTAATCCAAATAAAATTTGAAATGTAACGCCCCAAGATCTACAAAAATCATTAAAAATTAGTTTTTTGGGGAGAATAATATGGTAAATAAAAAAGTAACAGGATTATATCTGTGCAGTTAGCATTCCAAGTTTAAAGGAAATGCTTATAGTCGTTTTTGAGTAAATTTCCGGTCAACCGATTACCTCAAATTTGGTATTGCTAATAATACTTCTAATGTGTATTATAGATTTTAGAGCTAAACATATTGAAGTGGTACTTTAGACCAGGGGTGTCCAATATTTTCTTCCGAGCCACATTGGAAGAAGAAGAAATATCTTGGGCTGCACTTAAAATACAAACACTCATATAGCTGATGAACATAAATATAATATTCCTGATATCCGGTGTTATATTATTCATTTCACACTAGTAACGAAAGATAGAGATTGTGTTAGATCAAGATATCCATTCGCGAATCGGAGCTATGGAAAATCTACTTATCTAAGTAATAAACTTCATTGATATTTTAAATAATTTTATTATAAAAGTAGTATATGGAAAGGAATAGCTAAGTGGTTAGCGTACTGGACTCCCACGCTGGAGGACCCTGGTTCGAGTCCAGTTGTGCTGCCCATAGATTTTTTTCTTCCTAGGAGCCTCTACAAACTCACTGTCCGTGATGGACAGAGTTGTCTGTAACGAGAGAACACTATCCGGAGGCCGGCAGTTCACTGAGAAGGCTCCGGGCGCCAATGACCATAGAAGTTAACGCGCCTTAAATTGTTTGTTAATTTATATTTACAATCTGTAATAACATAATAAGTAAATATGAGCTTAGATAAATGTGGCTTGAAGGCTTGAAGGAGGAGGTGGCCAATGCCTCTCTTCCTGGTCATATTACTCCTCTTCCTATGACAGGAGGTCCCTTGGCCACTGGCGCTTCAAACGTCTGGGAGGACAGGTTTGTGACGTGCGGGTTCGTGTGTGTTCCTCCTAGTTTGCTGTAGAATCTTTCGTAAAGTTGTTGTGTTAAGTCGTGTACAAATGGGATTTGAAGGTCAGTATGTAGCGTCATGTTAGAAACATAGTATGGGCATTGTATGATTGTTCGCAGTATCTTGTTTTGTATGGCTTGTATCGGTTTAGTGTGTGTCGGTTTGGCAGTTCCCCAGATTTGTAGTCCGTAGTCCATATTGGCGCCTTAAATTAAAGAAAAAAAAACTATCAAAGTAAAAAAAAACAGTTGTATATCTGAAATTGTATTTGATAAACAAATCTAGCAATATCTACTTCCATGGAAGTAGTTCCAAATCTCAGTGAATTCTCAGGGTGCCCTATAGATATTTTGGTTCTAATTTACTCTTCATTTATTTCATCATTCAAAGAGGTTGATCACAAATTTTGATATTGCCAGTAAGCGAAGACATGAATGAAGGCAAGATTATGAGGCAAGTGATATTAATCTCGAGGAGGATAGGATTTATAAAGTCCACTCTTTAAATTTAACATCAGATTGCAGCTCTGTATGTTCTATTTGAAAATTACCATGTAACATCTTGACAACTTTAAATTGAAGGGCGAGTTTTCTATTGTTGGAAATGTAAATAAAACCAACTATCGAGCCGAGATATTTACTCTCACAGCTTGGAGACAAAAGACATCTCAAATATATCTGAATATTATTAAAAACATTAGTTAAATTAATTATTTGTAAGTAATATACGTAGTAGGGGCGGGTTGGTGTAGTGGTTATGAGTATGGACTTGTAAGCGGGAGGTCCCCAGTTCGAGTCCCGTGTATAACTGCAAATTTTTTTATTGGTTTCAAAAATGTTATGAGTACAGTAGGTGCTTCCGCCCCCGCCCACGGCACCTAATTTGGTAGTGGATGTTAAGCCCGCCTGAAAAAATAGGCAATTACTTTACTTTTTTTTACTTTTTAATATTAAGAAGTTTAAAGAAAATCGTTGGAGGCGTTTTCAAGAAAATTGCGAAAACCTAAGGAAAAAAAAAACATTCAGTAAAGCACACTTCCGGTCGATAGATTTTGCTCATAACATTTGTCAGATAGAAACAGGTGTTTGCAACCGAGACTGCCTGCGCAACCAAGGATGATCGGCACTTAACAGTATATCCCGCTTTGATGGATATCATCACGAACGACATCAGAACATATATTAATATCCACCCTATAAATTTAGACGCCATTATGATAAAACTTTATTGAGCTGCCAGAAGCCGAATGCCTTAATTGTTAACGATTGGGCTTAAAAAAAAATAAATAAACTTCTTGTGATTTTTCATCACACATTCAAACACACACACATATATTTTCGGCAGACAACTTCATGTCTGATCTCTAAACCGTTACCGAAACAGAAAGTTTAAACTTTCTGCAATGTTTCCGTTTTTGAGCTATGCTGTTCATTACATACATACAGACCATTTTCTTAAAAAAAACAACACTTTTTTGGACTCAGGAGACCTCAAAACGTATATTTCCGGTTAAAACTCTATATCGAAAATTTGACATGATTACAATAACTTCCTTTTACTAGGAGTAAGGGAAAGTAATTAAAGTCGTTTTATAAAGTTCAATATCTCCCATTCATATAAATTGAAGTCAACTAAACAACTAATGAAGCGAAATTAATCAGTTAAGTAAGAGAAAGATCGTCTGAGTGTTTCACACCAGATTTTTTTTTTTTTGCTTTGGATAATACAACAGAAGACTCTGCATTAATTAGAAATTATATATATATATTTTTTTTTTTTTATTTAAGGCGCGTCAATATCTATGGCCATGGGCGCCGGGAGCGTTCTCGATGCACTGCCCGGCCTCCAGACAGTGTTGTCTCGTTACGTGGCAACACTGTTCATCACCGGGGGGATTTTCTAGGAAGAAAAAAATCTAAGGGCAGCACAGCTGGACTCGAACCCGGATACTCCGCATGAGAGTCCAGTGCGCTAACCACTGAGCTAATCCCTTCCCTAATTAGAAAATACTTTTGTGGATGTTATTAGAGCAGCTGTTACAGACAAAGCTTTCTTTTAAACAGCTGTATAATGGGTCTACTAGACAGCAATGATGACAATTGAAGGATACTTATAAATAAATGTTTTCGTGAAATAAAACCATTGAGATTAAACAAACTGTGACAAATTACTTAACATAACTAATGATTGTAATAAAAGAATTTTGAAGTGATGGTATATATTTGTGTTATCAGTATTTGGATAAAGCCACTCCACTAAAATTTATAAACATACATTCCTATACAAGTGGCTGATAACATTAATGACAGATCAAGATATAAGTTATTGGAATTGTTTGACATTTCACTTTAATGTTAAAACATTTTGAACTTAGTATTGTTTTCATCATAGCTGAAGCCTAACATTTCATTGCACATATATCTACTTTGAAATAACTTAGGTTGCTCTTTAATGTTACGACCTAAGTTATCAGTGAACCTTTTTAAAGCTCACTATATCCTCCGATTTCTTTAAAAGATGTTTTTTTTTATAATGTGACATTAAATTATTACAAAGAGCCGTGGATACCCTCGTATTGTCCTAATAGCAGCAACCTATCACGATCTTTCTTATATGTTAGACCGCATGTGTGTTGTTACTCACAGACGGTTTGCTTCATCTAGCAAAATACTATTTGTAAGTTTCATTCACTCAAGGCTATACAAAAAAAGATTGACCTAACGGTAGAAATGGAGCATTGCGTTCATGTGATACGTTGCGTGATTAATGACCACATTTTACAGTTATAATGTTTGGGTTAACTATTTTATTACACTAATTTAATTAAGTTTTTGTATTTCTCTAATTACTATGAATGGAGTTATTATAATCGTATGTCAAATTTGCGCTCTATATCAAAACCAAGAAAGATTGCAAATTTAAATTTAAATAAAAAAAACTGATAGACTTTCATTACCCCTCTAAAATCAGAAAAATGTTTCTTAAAAAAAAAAAATCTGGTGTGAAACACTCACACAACTTTCTCATACTCCAGTTCTCAAAATTATAATTGACAAATGTTATAGTTTGTGTACCAAATATAACGAAATTCGTATAAAACTGTTCAGTAAATGCGCACTTCCGTCTTACTAATTTTCTTAAAACTTGGTATTTTGGCCATCTATTTATTTCTAATTAATTTTGTTTGGATGATAGAATTATATAATCAACAATGATGCCACTTTAGCAGAAGCTGTAACCCCACCAACCCTCCCCAAAAAGTGCCCTTAAATGAATTTTCCCAGAGAAATGTTTTAAATAAAAGATGTAGATCTTTGTATGTGTAGTTTATATACGAAATTTCCAGAAAATCGTCGGAGCCATTTTTTGAAAAAAACGCGAAAAAGTGAAAAAAATCATTTAGTAAAATGTTAAAACAAACGCACTTCCGGTTATCCGAATTTTTTTCAAACTCGGAATTTCAACAACATATTTAATTGTAATTAATATTATTTAGATGACAGAATTGTCTAATAAAGTGAAATAGCAGTTAAGATGAAAACTTAACCCCACCCCTCCCGCAGAAGTGCCCTTAAATGAATTTTCCCAGAGAAATGTTTCAAATAAAAGTTGTAGCTCTTTGTATGTGTAGTTGATATACCAAGTTTAAAGAAAATCGTCGGTGTCATTTTTGAGAAAATCGCAAAAACATAAAAAAAAAACTAGTAATGTGGTACTTCCGGTTGAGGAATTTTGACAGATAACGCACCTTCAGATCCTATGGTGATACCTAAACGTAATATCAAGTTTCAACTTTCTACGGTTTTTCGTTTTGAGCTATGCTGTTCACATACATGCATACACACAAACAGACCATTTTTTTTTTTTTTTACTCAGGGGATCTTAAAATGGATATTTCCAGTGAAAAGTCGATATCGTAACTTTTGACACGATTACAATGCTTCCTGTGGGAGTAAGAGAAAGTAAAGAAGTAAGTACGAGTAAATTAAAAGATATTGAATAACTTCCGCATGGATGTTTTGCCCAAAACCTGTTTAAACCATTCGGTAAAAAAAAAAAACTTTTTTTTTTTTTCTATCTAAGGAAACTCAAGAAAACTTGAATTTTGAAAATTGGACAAAATCGCACAATTTCCACTTCTCCTCTTACTCTAGGAGTAAGAGAAAGTATTAGTGTTTAATAATATGTAGTTATTTTAAAATCTCTCTAATGTCTTAGAGTTTGTTCTAAAAGGAAATCTTATTGGTTGAAACGTGAAAGAATCTAGAATAAAAAAGAAAGATGGAAGAAAAAAAAAATAATAATTAAGACAGAGTGAGAGCAAAAATGAAAGAGAGATCTGGTAATAATGCCAATCTGAATAATAAGCATGTCAGTTTGTTAAAAATGTTATGTTGTCCCACACACAATAAATCATTACAACCTACGTTTAATATGATGGACAAGATGGACAATTGTAACTATAATGCAACGACAGTTATTGTAATTAATCTACTATTCTTCAAGGGAAACAGTCTTCTTATAAATATCTTCAAAGGTGATTATATTAACAGCTTAGGGAAGGTTTCACTTTTAATTTTACTTTTTTTTTTTTACTTCCTCTGATACTTCCTGGTAATAGGAAGCTTAACCGTTGCTGCTCCCTAGGAACTATATGGTAGAAGCATTGCTGGAATTCTATATCTAAAGAAAATGTTTTACCGGAAGTTATAATAGAATTAACAACAGCGACTTCCTTTTTAACTGGCATATATCGATTTTTTTTTGCAATTTCCTTTAAACTTCATTTATCTATATATATACAATTTCAGCATCCGTATGTTTGTGGCCGCAAAACTCGAAAAATAGTCGATGGATTTACTTGAAATTTTTACACAACGTTGCATTTCTATATAAGAGTGTTTATATATACTTTTTACTCCGAAGTTCCCACGGAAACGGGAACTTCTCCGACCGTTCCGCGAGGTTGGCAGAAATAGACAGACTCAGACGCGTTGCGATGGTGGCTCACTCTCTGAACCTCTTTCTCATCAACTTATAAGTACGTCTATTCCGAAGTTCCCACGGAAACGGGAAATTCCGAGCTAAAATCCGTTCAAACAGCCATATTGCTTTAGCACTTGCTTCTTCAGGTATTGCTGCTATGTTGATGGAAGGAGATAGAACAGCACATTCAGCTCATAAACTGTCATGACTTAAACATCCACTTCACAGAAAACCCAACATGTAACATTTCTAAAATATCAGGAATGGGAAAGGTTCTTCGGGCGTGCAAAATCATTGTATGGGATGAGTGTACAATGACTTATAAGAAGTCATTGGAAGGATTAGACCATACATTGAAAGACTTGCGAAATAATCAGGTTCCATTTGGTGGAGCATTGGTGTTAGTAGCCGGTGACTTCAGGCACATGCTTCCAGTGATACCTCGCTCGACACCAGCTGATGAATTGCATGCCTGTTTGAAATATTCAACTCTTTGGAGCATAGTAAAAAAAATTTATTTAACAACGAATATGAGAGTTCAACTTCAAAACGATGCAATAGCTGCTTTATTTTCAAGACAATTACTCGAACTCGGTAACGGCACTGCTCCTATTAATCCGGAAACGGGAAAAATCACTTTCAAAAGAAGAATTAGAAGACAGGGTATTCCAATGCATCGAAACAAATTATCAAAATCACGCATGGTTAAGCCTAAAAATCAGTCTGAGCCACAGCGAAGCGTGGTCGGGTTAGCTTGTAAATTTATAAATGCGTGCCTATCATTGGATCATAACAGGGATTTCACTCATTCTTAAAGGTCTCAGATTTTCCACCATCGTCAAGCGTCTAGTTCATCAAATTCGTGTAGACAATGGGGACTTTAACATAACAAAATTCTATCATAAGCCACGCTGTATTAGTGTGTGGTTTTGTATGTGACGTTTTGATTTTTTGAGTTTTTGCTATATACGTATGGTATTTTATCCGCCCGCCGTAGAATGATGAATACTCCTTTTATTTCTGACTGGTTTTGGATTTTCATCCATCGTCAAGAGCAAATTCACTAAATTCGTGTAGAGAGTTCCATTTTGTAATAGGATCCTAAAAGAGAGGGATCCATATCAGAGAGAGAGAGAGAGAGACAAAAATGGCAGGACCACTCTCTCGGAGTAGAGTGAGAGAAACTGCTTAAATACAACGACGGGAGATATATGAGATATATAGGAGAGGTTTACTCGGAAGTCACAACGCGTCATCTACCTTACCCTTTACCACTCTACCATTCTCTGTCATTTTAGTGTAAAGTCCAGGCAGTCAGTGCACTTTTTAAATTATTATAGTGTTCAGCCATATCTAGCTTATTAATCTAAAATAAACCATTTTCTCTACTTCATCATACCCATTATACACTTCAGCAGTTTCAACATGTTTCTGTTACAATTACAACAATAATTGTTGGTTTGTCCGACATTTTTTTGCTATATGTTCGAAAAGACTACACTATAACCTATAAAAATAAAGTCTGGTGTGAAACATTCACACAACTTTCTCTTACACCTGTTCTCAAAATTCTAATTGACAAATTTTATAGTTTGTGTACCAAATTTAACGAAATTCGTCGAAAACTGAAAAAAATTGTTCAGTAAAAACGCACTTCCGGTTTACTAAATTTCTTAAAACTCGGAATTTTGGCCATCTATTTATTTCTAATTAATTTTGTTTGGATGATCAACTGTGATAAAACTTTAGAGAAAAACATACCCCCACCCCTCCCCTAAAAGTGCCCTTAAATGAATTTTTCCCAGAGAAATGTTTTGAATAAAAGTTGTAGATCTTTGCATGTTTAGTTTATATACGAAGTTTCAAGAAAATCGACGGAACCATTTCTGAAAAAATTGCGAAAAAGAGAATAAATCATTTAGTAAAGTGGTAAAGTAAACGCACTTCCGGTTATCCGTTTTGTTCAAACTCAGAATTTCAACCACATATTTAATTCTAATTAACATTATAAATAATAAAATGAACATAATAAACTTAAATAGCACTTTAGATGGAAACCTAACCCCCACCCCTCCCCCAAAAGTGCCCTTAAATGCATTTTCCCGGAGTAATGTTTCAAATAAAAGTTGTAGCTCTTTGTATGTGTGGTTGAGGTTACAAGTTTAAAGAAAATCGTCGCAGCCATTTTTGTGAAAATCGCAAAAAAGTAAAAAACCCAACTAGTGTAAAGTGGTACTTCCTTTTGAGGAATTTTGACAGTTAACGTACTGTCAGATCCTATGGTGCTACCTAAACGGAATATCAAGTTTCAGTTTTCTATGGAATAGAGAATGTTCCCCATTTTTATCGCTCAAGTCTTAGAAAAAAGTTTGGACCATAATAATAAGGTCTCTATAATATAATATATGTAGTGGACCAAGTTTAATAAAACCCTTTATAGAAGAAATTGCAGATAATTGAATTTGGTAATGAGATTGTATTAAGAGAAATTCTTGTCAGATTACTAACTACATTTTTCCTTTGTTTTATTTTTGTTTATTTACTATTTATTTTTAGCCTTGAAATGGAAAAATAGATTGAAACCAGCCATCAAAGAAAACTTTTGTTTATTTTCAAATTATAAATATACCAAGATATTTTTTATAAAAATCGGAAAATAAAAAAAATTAGATTGGTTAGAGGAAGGTCATAGGAAACGAGACATGACAGGTTAAATTACTTTACCGCCTTCTATTGTGAATCTACGATAATTATTATAAAAATTATTTTTTTGTTTTGTTTTTGTTTGAAGGAACAAAACAATTGTGAACCAATAGATTTTTAAATAGACTTTTTTTTTTTTTTTTAATTTATTTTATAACTAGAAAAACATTAGAAGATGTTATAGTTAAGATATAATGGGAAACAATCTTCTGTTGAGGAAATTCACCACACAACCGATGGACTAAATGTTGCTTGCTAAAATCGGCAGCGCAAGCGCTACCATCGCGCCAGGTGTACTTCAATTTTGCATAATCCCCTTTTTTTATCGCTCAATGCAACATATTATGAACAAATATGGCAAGCTTCCCCTCCTAGATGCTTGACTTGAAGGTCAATCTTGAAGAGATAAACCACCACTTTGAAGAAGTCTAAACAAACTGACAAGAAGAAAGCAGCCAGCCAGGCTTTCAAGAGTGTAATAGGATCCAAAGAGAGGGATCCATAGAGAGAGAGAGAGAAATGACAGGACCACTCTCTCGGACTAGAGTGGGAGTAAGCTTAAATACAGCGACGGAAGATATATGAGTCATATAGCAGAGTTCATACAGCAGGCACAACGTGTCATCTACTTACTTTTTTACCTACCTACCATTCTATATATTTTAGTGTAAAGTCTAGGCAGTCAGTGTTGCTTTTAAATTACATAGTGTTCAACTTCACTTCTACTTTATTTATCTAAACTAAACCATTTTCTCTTCTTCACAAACCCATTATATTTGGGGTATGATGAAGGGGAGAAAATGGTTTGGTTTAGAAGTTTAGATGAATAAGGTAAAACACTGTATAATATAAAAGCAACACCGACTGCCTGGACTTTACACTAAATTAGCAGAGAATGGTAGTGAGGTAAAAAAGTAAGTAGATGACACGTTGTGACTGCTGTATGAACTCTGCTATATGACCCGTATATCTCCCGTCGCTGTATTTAAGCAGTTTCTCCCACTCTAGTCCGAGAGAGTGATCCTGCCATTTTTGCCTCTTTCTCTCTGCTATGGATCCCTCCAGAGAAGTATTAGAGAAATGTTGAAGAGAAGCAAAGAAAAATATGCCGAGCTTGGGGAAGAAATTACAAGAATATGGAGGGCAGAGAGAGTCGCGGTTGTTCCTCTTGTCATTTCCACGACTGGAATTGTTCCCAAATGCCTACATGATGGGATCACGATTCTCAATATTCATCCCAAATTAACGACTTATATTCAAAAGGCCGTCATTTTGGATACATGCTGCATTGTGCGGCTATTCTTAAATAATCAATGAAAGTGTGCTTGGTACAACCCGCACCTTTCTTAAAAATAAAAATGCCAGCATTAACTGATAAAAAATATGATGATAATAATAATAATAATAATAACAAATACTGGAAACAGGTTCCTCCCTTGTCTGCGGGCCGCGAGGAATTTGGAAGAAAAAATAATAATAATAATAATAATAATAGAGGTAAAAATTAAGGCAAGCGAACCCAACTTCTTATCTCACACATTGATGAGACAAATAACAGGTGTGGATTCGAGAGATGTTATAAGATTAGTATTAGCAGTATAGGCTAATGGAAGAAAATAATAGCATTATTGGCTGTTACTCTGATGACTTCATACAGGCACTGGTTTTTCTGGAGCAAGAGCTTGGTAGCAGGGATTGGACAAAGGAAGATGGCTTTAGGAGGGAGGCTGAAATCATTGGTACCATTGAATTCTGCTACATGATAGAAGACTGGTAGGCAGAGGCCAAAGTAGTGAGGTTGTTTTCTGATAGTCAGGCTACATAAGCCTTGCTGGAGCCCTCAACTAGTGGGTGAATGTAGGAGAAGACTTAAATAGCCTCACTTAGAAGAGCAGGTTAGAGCTCTTCTGGGTATCCGGACAGGGCAATGAGAGGGAGGGCGGTGGAATCCACACTGCCATTGGTGTTCCGAGCGAGCATTAGCCGGCACTAAGCAATTTTATGATAAAGAAAACAGTGGAGGAAAAGGGAATTAGAGAAACACTGGAGCGACATGGTGGGGGGGCGTCTCAAAGCTAAAAGATTTATAAAAGGTTTATAAAAGGATGGACTCTTGAAATGGCGGTGGAATTCAAGCATCAGGAAATAAAAGGTTTCTTTATTATTTCTCCATCGCAAGGGGAAATATGAATTTGAGTCCCTATAAACTTCAGTTTACATAACGATATAGTCAGTTGTGAAGAGGAAGTTTAAAGAAATTTGATATGTTGTATGTAAAACTAATAAAAGAAGCCGTATATGTATATCATAATACTAAAATACACTGGTCACTACACCTGTACTTCCTGTGCACCATGTTTTTATAAAGTCATTCTCAGATCCGATCTTTACCATCAGAAATTCAATAGTGGATAATATTTTTACTATTTCCAAATAATTTAAAACATTTCGCCGGGGAAATTTCATTTATGACGTCTTTTGGGAGAGGGATCCACACTTTGTTTTCTTATGAAGTGTTTATTTCACTTTAATATTATTATTATTATTAATTATAATTAAATATTTTGCCAGAATTCCGAGTTTGAAGAAAATCTGTTGACTGAAAACGTGTGTTTTTACTTAACAGATTTTTTTTCAGTTTTCTGCATTTTTCTCTATATACAAAAATCGACGGATTTCTTTAAATTTGGTTTACTTACTACGAATACAGAGGAGACCTTATCACTTTTATTTGACATTTTATCCGGAGAAAGTTCATTTAAAAAAATTTAGTGGGAAAAGAGGGGATGTTACGCTTTTCTCAAATAAATCATTTTATAAAATTTACTTTCTACCAATAATTAATTGAAGACAAGTAAACAATTAGTGAAAATTATAAGTTTGAACAAATTTAATTATTATTTAATTTTTTTGCTTCATTTTTTTTTCATTTTTAGGTGTTGATGTAACTGCAAATCAAGATGAAATCTCTGATCATGAAACATTCCAACTTGAATTTGATGCGAGCACTAAAAGATGGTATTTAAGAACCATGCAAGATAAATATTGGACTCTTGAAACTGGCGGTGGAATTCAAGCATCAGGAGATAAGAGGTTTCTTTATTATTTCACCATTTTTATAGGCTCAGTTTTGTTTTGTTTTTTGCCGCTTGGTTTTGTGGCCACTTCTTTCAAGCCAGTTCAATCAATTAGCATATTATTTACTTATTGCATCTTGTTTGCTACTTAATAGCAACAAAATTATAAACAAAACAGACTTGTTTTAAATATTGGTTCTAAACAAATTTGTAATAGAATAATTTTTATCTAAATAATTAATTAATTATCTGTAATTACAAGAACTATATTAAATTCTAAAATAAAAAATAAATTAATGTAAATAATAGTTACCGTTTGGCCGTTGTTAATGAAACAAGCAAAATTTTGGGTGGCTGTTTGGTATCCTTATTAGGACTGTCAAGTATAGAGAGTTAAATTCTATAAAGAGGTTATTGTGTGGTTATGCAATCTCAAAATATCTTAATATTGTAACCATACAGTAACCTCCTTCTAGCATTAGCACTACCTCTCCTTAAGAGTTCCTGAGGAAAGACAACAAAAGTCACCAAACATCGAGAGAATAAACTTTTTAAGTTAAAAAGTTTTTTTTTTTTTATTTCTTTGGCCCCATCCAAACCAACAATTTGCTTTGTTTTAAAAAATACAAATTATTAAAATAAATTTCAGATCTTCCAATGCACTATTTGATCTTGTATGGCAAGGAGATGGTTCAGTTTGTTTCCGTGCCAACAATGGTAAATTCCTTGCCACCAAGAGATCTGGTCATTTATATGCAAATTCTGATTCTGTGGATGATACTTGCAAATATTATTTCTATTTGATTAATAGGTAATTTATTAAATTTAATTTTTATGCGGAATTATTTTTGTATCTTTTTTGATTTATAATTTGTTTTGTAAAATTTATGTATTTATTTATTTTTTTTGTTTATTAGACCAATTCTTGTACTGAAATGCGAACAAGGATTTGTTGGATATAAGGCAGGTTCTAATGTACGATTGGAATGTAACAGAGCTACCTATGAAACAATCCAAGTTGAACGTGGTGACAAAGGAGTGGTTTATTTCAAAGGTATTTGTTTCACTTTTTCTTATTGCTGTAAGAGGATGTATTTTCATAGTGCCCAATTTTTATAATTCAGTTTTCTTTGGGAAATAAATATTTTTCAAGTCCCCTGAACACCGAAAATAAATTTTAGACGAATCTTTGTTATGTGGTTTAGTTTGTTTATATGTATGTGAATTTAAACTAAAAATCGCAGGACGTGAAACAAAACGTGAAAGGTTTGGACAAGACCAATTCGGATCAATATTCGTTAACTGGAAATGCTTAAATAAGTTTGATCTGAGTAAATATATGTAGGGAAGTAGATACAATCTTGAGTTGTTAATATCAGCGCTATCAAAACTTTGTATTATTTCGATCATTAACAGAAGGTTAGATATTGAATTAGATCGTGTTAAAATTTATGAAATTTGAGTTTTCATCGGAAATACATTAGCTTGAGGTTTGTGAGTCCGAGATGTGTGAATGTATTTAGACATTATAAATCAAAATTGCAGGAAGCCCAAACCTGATATTTCTTTTTGCTTATGGTCAGGGGATCTTCCAGGAAGGTTCCGAAGGTTACTCAATGGATTTTTCAGCTTTATACCATTTTTCTGTAAAAGATGTTATAACTGTACAACAAGTAAATATGATATTATAGACTAGGTTTAAATTGGCGTGTTATTAACGTGAATATTGGTCGCCCAGTGGTGGCCAACATTAACTTAAGTAATCTCGTGGTCATCGCGGGCTGGATGTCTGGAAAGTGATCGAGAAGAAAGGAGTTATGAATTAGTAGGTTGTGATGGGGATATGGAGATGAAGTTGGTTTGCGTAGTGATATTGTAAAGAATGCGTCCTCTCGGGTTGGCTACACTCGGTTTCTCCAGGATGTTTTGCGTTACAATCACCACCGCTAATAATAAATCGACTACTGAGTGATTGAAAAAATGGACAGGAATTGATTTTTGTCGATAACATATTGAGAGGGACCAGTTCTACCACCAAATAATAATAATAATACTAGATAAATGTCTAGCCACAAATGTTGAGTTCATAAAACTGTTCCTAAAATTTATTCATCCTCAAATTTACAATAATTGTGTTTTCACTGTTTTAATAAATGTTAACAGGGACTCAAACAGGCAAATATTGGCACGTTGACGGTGAAGGTGGTATAAACGTGGAATCTGATACTCCAGAAGGATTTTTTATTGAACTACGCGAACCTACTAGAATCTGTTTGAAAGTAGCAGCACCAGGAGGTGGATATTTAAGTGCTGGTAAAAATGGTGCATTCAGGCTTGGAGATCATGATTATGCTAACGCTACTAAATGGGAATATTAGCCACGTCATCATATCCCGTCCTTATTCCTTATTGATATATATATATATATTTAGATATATATATTACCAAGTCAAACTTTTTATCCTTTCTTAATTTATATATATAAATATTATACATAATATTTAATATTTAATAAAAAGGAAAAAAAAAAATAGCTTTTTTTTTTTTTATTATTTATAAACATCTTAAATGGTGACATAATCAATTTATAGTAAAAATGGTTGTGGCTTTTCCCTTATTTCATGCCTCCACTTTAACATCTTACTTTTAGGGTGAATTGCTACTATTTGAAATTAAAATTATTTTTAAATTATTCCATTATTTACAATATACACTTTAATTTATGTAAACATTAATTTAAAATAATAATCTGATGATTTTATTGTATTTTTTTTTCTTTTTTATAAGAAGTCACCAATTTAAATAATAATAAAGAAACAAATAAAATTCGTTTTGTAAAAGTCCAAAGAAGTAGTATGTAGAGACCAAAAAAAAAACTTTATTCGTCAATCAGTTTTTCAGAGTTGAGACTGAAGAAAAAAATTGAAACAATTTGAAAAAAAAAAAGTTTAAAATTATCGCTAAAATTTTTTCATTAAAAAAAAATCTAAAGTAAAATTGTGTAACAAATCCTTTTGTATCAACTTTTTGTACGTTTTTATATGTCAAAAGAGGTTTTTTTACATTTTTTTATCAAAACTAAATTAATCTTAAAATGAATTAAAAAATATAAACTGCCAAATTTTAGCGCGGTACTGCCAAAAATTTGTAAAGCAAATAAATCAAAGAATGGAAACAAATTTAAGTGAAATAATTTGTTGTACTATTGCAATATGTTTATTATGTATTTTTATTTTTATTTTTTTTAAATTAAAGGTAAAAAAATTAAAAAAACTGGTTCATAACCTTTTTGTTTTTAAAATTTTGTAAATACAAAAATGAAGCAGCGACAAACATTTTATACATAAGTTAATATATGAATGTTGTAAGGTAAAATATATTAATATATATTATATATTATGGAAAATACTTTTCTTTCGAATTCTTACAAATATAAATGTGTCTAGATTTTAATAAATATACATTAAATATAACGTTATGTTTAGCCTCGTTTATTGTGAACTCATTTAATTATTATTATTATTATTATTATTGATTCTTATTATTATTATTATGATTATTATTGTATTATTTATTGCACATTTATGGCAAATGAAAAACCAGAAGTTGCATTTATTAAGTGAAAAACTATAGCCGTTAGCTAATTATTTAAAAATTTTAATTGGCTTTTCGGCATTATTTGATTCATTTTGAAAATCCCCCCCCAAAAAAAAACAAAGCGGCATAATTGCTCACGGCATAGCGTAAAAATATTCTTATTTATTGGTATGTGTTTTTAAGAATATATAAGTATATAATTTTTTTTTTTGTATATGTAAATATAAAATACATTATTATATTATGTTTTATTTGAAACAGAATTTGCAATTTATATGATTTATTTGATGCCTTTAAGAAAATTTATTATTATGTTATATTTATTCAATTTTTTTTTTTTTTTTTGTTTAAAAAAAATAAATTTCATAATTTGGAATAGAAGAAGTCATATTTACTTATAAGTATGTGAGCAGTTCAAAAAAAAGGTTAAGAACCCCAAAGTAACTCCATGGTCGTCTGCTATCCCGAAATAATGCTTACAAAGTAGAAATACATGATTATGTAATTATAAAATCAAAAATACGTAAAAAAAAAAATAACTTCCTCAAACAGTATATAAAAGAAAACGAAATCAACATCTGTCTTTTTTCTTTATTTATTTTTAATATACCTTTATAAATATATACAAAATATATATATATTTTTTTTTTTTATTTGAATAAGATAAATAATTATAATAAAAAATATGGTTAAAGTCATATGATGTTAATTGCTTTTTTTTGTTTGTATTATTACCCTTAAAAATTATTGAAATTTTGGATTAATGATAAATTGTAAAAATCATGGCGAAGTGGGATGCCTCATACTAAACCTCATAATTTTACCAAGTTTCTAATAGATTTCACGTCTAGTGCTATTGGAGGTGTAGCTGCGAAGACGGTTGTTGCACCGCTAGATCGGGTCAAATTAATATTGCAGGTTTGTTTAAATCACATTTTGTTTTCTTCAGTCATCAGATTTTAGAAAGGAAATACGATGAACAAAATACAAGTTTTATTGGCTGATTGTCGGTTTAACAAACCCGGGGATATTGTCATTCTCCTCGGGAATGATGTTCTTTCCCTATCTTCTCCTCCCGGGTAGACTGTTTTGGGAAATGTTTGTATGACCCATCTGTGTCCTACAATAGCTGACTAAGGCCACACATATTGTGTCCAATTTAAGGCATTGTATTTTGATTGCTTAAAAAGGGAAACATCCATGAGTGGAAATTTGAAGTTAAAATTTAAAAAAAGTAAAGTAATGCTATTTTTTAAACAGCTAAACGTATGTATAACTACTAAGTTTGTTTTATGGATGAGGGGCGAAAGCAACTCTTTATTGTGTTAATATGCTCATGGATCGTTCCAAGATACTGTCCCAAGATACTTTCAATTACTGTTGTCTGCGCGGCAGACACCCAAGGCGAGGTGGAGAACAGCGGATGAGTATACAAGTGACTAATAATGTAAAAGAACAACTCAGATAATGAATGGCGAGACTTACCCTGTGGGAATGGTGAATCGAAGAAGTGATGATGATGAGACGACAAGTGGACGGAGAAAGGAAGGTGTGGCGTGTGGGAGTGGAGGTGTGTGTGGCGAAAGAAAGGAACTCAGGTGAGCGTATAGGGATTGGAGGCGCAGGAAGCGTTGAACACGACCCGCAACTTAGTTGGCGGGTCGTCAGGACGATGAAGCGCATGGTGCAGGGTGTAGAATGGGTGGCGGGTAATCGGAACGCTCGACCTACATATGACCGCTGTCCAGATAGTCGGGTGGCGTAGGTATGTGGCGACACCATCGCCCACCCTTAGGGGTGCAAGCAGCCTCTGGCTCTCTAGGTCGGGAGCCAGTCAATTCCTATACCTTTACACTACCCATCCTTTTCCTTTCCCCTTGCTGGGTTACCGGCAAGTGTTCCTAGGTCACTACACCTCTGTCCACTAGGCACTGGACAGGAATCAGTAGATGGGAGGTAACCATCGAGTGTGCGATCAGTCACACGATGCTTGTTGGCAGGCATTGCGTGCGATAAGTCGCGCTGTGTCTGTTGATGAGCATGAAATACTGAACTACGGGCGCAAGCGCCAATGTTCCAAGCCCAATTGCTTGCGATTGAGGTCGGACTCGTAGTGGTCGTGGTTTAACAAACAACTCCAATGACTTCGGTTATGAGTTGAGCGGGAGGAGACTCGCAATATAAATTCAACCCCGGTGCCAGCCCGTAGCTGGAAGTGCACTTGCTAGATGTGCGCGGCCCACCGGAGCCTGCTAGAGTGCCTTCTCTAGCTTCTGGTAGTGGGGTGTGACCACTATGTGGGATCACTCTGCGCGCTGGTGGAGCGTATCTCAACCTACCCTTAAATGGGTCAAGCGGGGGAGTGCCCGGGGAGGCCTGGCACTCCAGCCTCTCGCGGTAGTGACATCCGCCCTCTTGTAAAACTACTCCGTGCTTGCACGGGGGGACTTGTATACCCCGTAAGGGGTAGGAACGGTCTTTAAAGAACCCCTAGTACTGTGGTCAGGAAAGGGAAAGAGGGAATGAATGTCCAGATAGTCGCGCATGAATTCCACATATGCGTTGCGTAATGCGGGGTTTTGACCGAGGTGTTTCTCCATATGGAGAAATTGGCATGTGGCGACAGTAACGGAGACCTCGAGTTTGACGTCAATGAAAGGGAGTGACACTAAGTAGCGTCCGCTGGCGGAGCGCTGAACAGAGCGGGAGTAAATGCTCCCGCAGGCGCGCTCAATAAGGCAAGAGGCAGATTTTAGGGCATCTTGTCGATTTCCCAGAACAGCGTATAATTGGTTTAGATCTTCCTCTTCACTTTGAGAAGGACAGGGGGCAAGCTGCACGGTGAACGTGGAGGGAGTATCCGGAGCGGCAGGGATGCGAGGCGGGGTGGTGTCTTCCGACGGACAATCAGAAGAGAGAGGGGTGTCCAAATAGAGGAAGTGGCGCGGGGCGTTGGCGTGGATTACGAGAGCGGGGCCGTTCATTATCGCGGGTGGAGGCGGTAAACCTCACTCGTTTCGGGTACGAAAGAGGGCAATAAGTCTATAATATAAAACTATAGATCAAGTAGATTCTAAAGTTAGGCCGAATGCCCAAAACCGGTCGATGAATACAAAGTAAAGCCGTCCATCATGGAAAGAATCTTTGATGTTTTCCACCTCTGCAGACTCAACCATATATATATCCCTTCCAATATTATGAAATGGATGTTTTCGCTAAAATTCAGTAAATATTACAGATTCGAAGAGGATTAACTGAAAAATATGGCGAACTACTTCCAAATTTACCTAAAAAAAAGAAAACTTTTACTTATACCATGAAAGAAATCATTCAGAAACAAGGATTTTTTAGTTTATGGAGAGGAAATGTGTCTAATATTGTGAGATATGTTCCGTCCCAGGTAGTTAATTTTAATAACAATCAGTTTTTTATTTTTAAATAAAGACCTGATCGATCTTAAGCACAAACCGTTGTAAATATTGAAGGTGTTTGTTTATGTTTTTAATTAAAATATATTACATAAATAAAATTAAATAATACAAAAAATAATTTCTCAAAAGATATAAAGAGTGCAAAATAATAGAGCAGGTAATAAGGAATCAGATTTATGGTTCTTCGTTGAGATTTTGTCCATCCAAAACAAAACCAAACAGATATTGCCATTGTTAAATAAAACACGGTTCCACTAAAAGGGAAAGAATGCAGCATGAAAATGCCCATCGAAAAAGACATTCAGACTAAACTGGATTTGATTATAAAACTTTACAAAGATATAAATTATTCAGCTTTCCAAGCATGGAGAAACCTAGAAAGTTCATTTATTATTTCACCATCTCCGACAATAAGATTCTCAATCCTCGATTCTTGATTGAACCTACATTCTTCAACAAAGTGGCGTGATATTTTATTGTTATCGCCATAACCAGTGACTAATATAGAAAATAAACTAGTGACTGTTGCTTTTGACAAGATGGTGTGCCCAAAATGGCTTGCATCTGGACTAAATGGCGTAACCGTGACCTATAGAAACTTATTAAATCCTTGTGGAACCAAGGATCTCCTTGATCTTACGATGTCAGCACGAGATCTCAAATGTTTCCAAATGTTCTTTTATAATCCACTGCAATACTTAGTTTCTTCAGCGTCCCTAAAAAAGTGTAATAATAGATCGAGGAGTTCACAATAAAATCAAATTTTTTCATTTGCCTATTTATCAATTTTTTCGAACCCAGAATAACAAGGAAACTGAAACAAATTTAGATTTTGAGTTATACGACACTACTTTAGAGGGCTTAGTTTGTACAGGCTTCAGCCTCTCTCTATGGATTAATTTTGAGTACAGTAGATAATTTCATGTTCGGAATATATCATACATTGTATATTCCGTGAATATGAAAATTGTGATTCACATGGTTCTGAGGAACATATGACTCATGTACAGATAAAGTATTAAAAATTGAAAGTAAAATCAAATATAAATAATATTGGGATTAAGATTTTTTTCGTTTTCTTGTTTTAACTTAAATTTTAGTAAAAATGATATCAACACTTTTTTGTTTAATTACAAAGGGGAATATTTGCAGTCAATCATGTTTGGTTTACACAAATATATAATAACATTATTGACGGAGCACAATATAGAACATTTGAGTTCAAGGAGAATAGCCGAAGTCAGTATGTTAGCTGGAGGTCTCTCCGCAGCACTAAGTCTAGCAGTATCATATCAATTATTTATTTGCCAGTCTTTAATAACAGGATTTCATGGTCGAATAGAAGATGCTAAGTAATTAATATATTTATTCTAAACATTTTTTTTATTTGTAAATTATAATTTTTGTTCACAGTATCCTTCTATCTACTCTACTGAATATATTAAAAATCAGTCCTAGCTTGCCTCTAGAACAATGGAGCCAATAATGTGCAAAATTCTGTTTTTCTACTTAGGAAGTATACAAGTTGATAGAAACTCCCTTCTTTTAGTTTCTCTTTCTATATTAGTACATTCCCATCCAACAAATACCTAGACTTTGTACTTGGACAAAAACTGACGTGGATCCTTCACTAAGAGCTAAACGCAGGATTACAGACTTCTTTTTAGACAACTAGATAGGCGTTCCAAAATCTCATCAACACAATCCTACCAATTTGGACTTAGGGGTCGAAGTCTGAGGCTCAACCAAAGTGAACCAAACCAAGAACTTTCAATCCTCACAATCTAAAAATCATCCAATCTCTTTATACGATGTGCCCGGGTCACTAAATATAGCGATTGCTATTGAAAATAAATGAAACTATAGGTTATGTTTGGAATTATTATTCAATTAAAACACTTTTTACAAGCAACACAATAAAATTTCAAATTTAAAAATCACATATGTACATCAATTATACTTAAATGTTAGCCTTCTTATACCTCAATATATTGATATATATACCTCAATATATTAATATCATATACCTCAATATATTGATTAATATAAATATAGAATTATATTAATAGAGAGCCATATTTAAGTTTCACCTTCCTGGGTATACACAACCCTTCCCACAACAAATGGATGTATCCACCTATCGCACCAGAACCAATATATCATACTATTCATCATCACAAACAGCACTCAGCAGCCTTCTTTTACATAGAATAATACTTGGATTGGGTTTTATCATTTTTTCCTTCTTCGGTTGATGACATAAAGGCTCTCTTACATCTTCCTTTTAAAGGCTTTCTTCCTCTTTGTCTTCGTTCTTTATTGGAATTAAAGTTATTGAAAATTCGGGGGTTGAACTGCTTTCTACTATTTCGACTCTGAAACTGCTTGTGACCCTTCTGTCCAAAATATAATACGAAAAGGAATATTCAGTAATTTTATTATAATTTTTATAATCCTTCCTCCTTCCTTTCTTCCTCACCCGGAGTGTACTTCTATCAAAACTAAATTTAAATTTTCCACAGTGTCCAAAGCAGTGACAATGTTATCCTCATATGATCTTGACCTTGATAATAAAATATAGTCTACCTTTTCTTCTTCGGTGAGCTCATTATTTTCATCTCTTAATTGATAAAATATTTCTTCCATAGCAACAAAATGAGTTTCCAAGCTCTCCTTCTCATTAAATCAATTTCCTTTAGTTGTCTTCTCAGAAAGAGTCTGCTCCTTTTACTCCTTCCTGGATGGGCGGAACGTCCGCATTGGGAAATGTAATCGGTGTTTCATCACTAAACCGCGCTCAGTCATTCAGCTCAAGGGTTCTTCCTCCCGAACACATCATGGACACTACTGCCTTCACCTTCACTGGTGTTGATGGTCGGGCGACAATGGCCCTGGAAATTTGCGAACAAAACTTAGTGTCTTTGATTTTAGATCGTATGTGTGGCTTGATCTAGGTCGACATTTCGCTCATGTAGCAATAGGCGTCTTGAGGTAGTTACTAGTTAAATTTTAGACTTCTATTTTAAATACACTACCGCTGTTAATACCTAAAATTATTTTAAATGTTTTCTTTTTTTATATTAAATCTCTGAAATTGAATTCAAAATGTAAAAAATAGAGTTTTGTAATATTATTTTGAGTGGAAGTATATTTTTTCAAAGAAATTAAGGGAGTTTCTATCATTAAACAATACTTGTTGTGGTTTGAGACAGTTCTGTTGCCTTAAATTACCTAAATTTTTCCCGAATTTCTTCATTATCACTACTTCTGTAAATGAACATACAAGCAAAGTAACGTATAAGTAAAGTAGTAACTTATATGAATCCATTTCTGTTCAGGGTCGTTCGGTAGGCAAGTCAGAGATTTCACAGAATTAAACTGGCTATAGCAATGTTATTGGTCATAAGTATTATTGGAAAGACAATGTTGAATTGTATTAATAACTCGTTCCAGGTATTCCACAGTTTATGGATGTTTAGCTAATATTTACAGAAAAGAAGGTATACGTGGATTGTTCAGAGGATTTCTCATAAGTCAGGCAACGGTCATAGTAAACAGGGCGTTATTTTTTGGACTTTATGATTTGTTTAAATTTGGTCAATTAACAAATTTCAATTTGCACCCTACAGCATCTAAAATGTTCGCCGCCCAGGTAATCCACAATTGTCATTTTATTATTATTTATTATAAGAACCAATTTATCTATTGAAAAAACTAAGCTAAATAATTTACATGGCTATCATCATGTAAAATACGAGGAAATTTCTTAAACTTCCGGCTGAATCCTAATATATTCTTTATATTCCAAGTCTGACATTACCGCCCATAAGATGGGCTTCTTTAGAGCCGGACCTAAAGGCCAATACTTGTCTTATTGAAAGAATAAACATAATAAAAAAAAAATCGTTAGAAGCCGTGAGGTCCGAAGCATGAAGATTTGACTGCTGAATAGAGAAGAAAGGAACATGTTATTAAAACAAATTATGCTAATTTAAGTACAAACATTGTTGGTGAAAAATCAATGATACAAGCTTAATAGAGTATGTATTGTTTTTGTTAATATTATATTCAATTCGTTTGAAGAAACAAAATTGGGAATTAGAAAACAATATTACAAATATAATTAATAACCGAGCAACATTAACAATAGTTGAGATTTTGATTATTTAAATGCATACTCTATATATAAATGTATACTGAAAATTAACAGGAATATAAAGAATTAATAAAAATGACTAGGACATAATGCTTGTAAATAAACAAATGTAAACAAAGATCCAGTGATATCGGAGACATTTTCCAGCTCTGCGGAACCAACTAGTATGATTTAAAGTTTTAAAAAAAATATCATTTAAACCATTTCTGATAAGGAAGCTAGCAAAATATAGTTTTTGCGATAGGGTTTAAACGAAGGTATTTTATGGGAAGGTACGATGCTTTCCTCTAAAATATCATAAGTTTGTTTTCTGCACTTAGTCATGCTGAGAAATTTTTTTCTTTCATATTTGGTAGCATTTTTAATGACGTTCCCAACCCATTTCTCAATTCTTCACTGTTTTGTTACGGTGTTCTGTATATTGTGAGTGCAATTACACACACTTGTTTTGTCTTATGCTTGTTTTGAATATAAAAAAAGTTTTATATGACTGAATATTATAAAATCTGACTGAACTGTAATTGTTAATGTTTGAATCAATAAAAGGGTTACGGGCCAAGTCAGTCTATGATGAAAGCAATATATAATATGTGTATAGAAAGTTGTCTGTACTTTTTTACTTTCTGGAACTGCTGTGAGAGAAAGTTTTGCAGTCGTTCCAAATTTTGCACATCGATTTTTTACTGGTTGTACGTTTTAACGCCTCCTGAGGTGAAGAAAAGTGATATATATACACAACTATAGCGAAAAAAATTCCGTCTTAAAAAAAAAATTACATTTAATAAATAATATAATATTGTCTGGCCGTTTTCACCAGTTATTTTGTTTTGGCTATTAATAGTTAACGCTATTAGAGTATATTAGACTTGGTACATTACCCTTGTGGTATTAAAAAAAGTAAATAAATCAAAAATGATTACTACTTTGTGTTCCCTTATTATCAATTTGTTTATTTTTTATTCAGTTCGAATTGATTTTTATTTTCTTTAACTTCGCTTCTGCTTGTCCCTTGACTAAGAAAATTAAAATTAAAAATTCGATTTTTCAAAATGCCCCTTAGTGACGAGGATGTCGCACGTGCTGTAGCACTTATTGATGGCGGCCTCTCCATCGTATTGGCGGCTACTGCTATTCGCTTTCCCTATGAAACTCTGCCAAATGCAGTGCAATGCGTTACATAGAAACAGGCTCATACTCAAGAAGGACAGCCTCAGGGCGTTCAAGGGCCACTGAACTGTGGGACGACCGTTTTTTTTTGACACTGACAATTTTACGAAATCATCATATTATAACAGTATCAAAGACATTTTCCATGATGCACTGTTTTTTTTTGTGGTCATCGACCAGTTTCGGGCGTTTGCCCATCTTCAGGATGCGTTTGTCAGACAGTGTGATAACACAGACTTGCACAGAGCAAATTCAGTTACACACTGACTAGTTTTAAATGTATTTAAAAACTAAACTCTTAAACTAGGTCAATAGGTCAGGTAGAGGGTGGTGATACCTGAGTGGAAAACAGGAACACGTGTTTGGGTTTTAAAAGGGAACATACGTTTCTTAAAATGGAAAACATCCAAACACGTGGGGGGGGGGGCTAATCTTAAACTCCGTTGTAGGAGGGAAATTCACTTTATAATTAACTATCTGTACTATCTTATTATTCTGGTTATTTATTTATAATAACGAAAAATAACACTTCGTTATCCGTGTGCTGTTGTGTGGTATAGTCGCTGACAAGAAAGGACATTTTCAAGAACATTTTTCTACATATAACTCACATATAAATTATTTTCAACAGGCATCATCTGTAGTATCCAGTTTTGTAGCTTATCCTATAGAAACGGTTGCCAGAAGGATAATTGCGGAAACTGGACGAAGTAAGAAAATTTATGGAACCGCACGGCATGGTTTTGATAAAATTTTGGCAGAAGAAGGTATAAAAGGTTTCTTTGGTGGTGCATTAATCAACAGCATCCGAAGCGTCGGCGGAGCAATTGTGTTAATATTACACGATGAAATATCTATTTTAATGTTAAAATATCACAAAAAAACAAAGACTAAAAAATGATGCTTTTAAATTGTCTTGTGTTAAAGTTTATTTTGAATTTTTTTTTAATTATATGCCCTGCCCTTAGGACTCTATATAATCAAGAATATTTTTAGATTTTATTTTATCTCTTCAGTATAAATCCTATTAATAGATTAGGACAATTAAAAAAAAAAATTATTAAAATAATTCATAAGATTATCATTCCCTTATAAAAGGGGCCCGAATTTTTAAATGCCGCATGAAAGAAGTGATTAAGAAAAAGCCCATCAATATTAATTAATAATCATCTATTAAAGATGAGATAGTTCATAATTATATTTTTTTTTTTTTTGGAGTATTTAACATAAATAACTGGACGGGGTTTACATGCTCATAGGTAGCGCCAATGACATCAAGAAACTCAAACAACATTTGAAATATTAACAATCCGCTGAATTCACTAAAATCACTTTTCCAGATAAATCTTTTAAATGAAATCTATAGAAGGTAGCTGTTTTCTAAAAAAAATAAAAAAAAAAAAATTGAGTAACATAAGCTATAAAGAGTTGGCACTTCGGATTAATTGATTTTCTAAAAAAATGGAGTTCTAGCAATATATCTCTAATGGGTATTTAATGACTCCTGAGTTATCTTGCTATGCCGCAGAACGGTTCAGGTCCGATGAGGGTGTATTCATGATTAGGATAACAAATTAATGAAATCTGTCGGCGTTTATATGAAGAAAATCGCAAAAAAAAACTTGAAGAAACTTTTAATAATAAAAACACTTCTTCAAACTCGGAATATTGGCACCATATTTTTAATTCTATTTAATATTCTTTAGATGCTACAATTGCACATTTCATAAATTGAAATATATATCAAATTGTAGCAATACATATGTATTGTTATAGGGTTACTAATTAAAAAACACTTAAAACATTTTTTGGTGTTTTCTTATGATACCCTCTGGCCGATCAGCCAACCAACAGATACTTCTGATAAATTGAAATAACATTTTAGAGGAAAAACCCACTCTTCCCCCGAAAAATCCCTTAAATGAATTTTCCCGGAGAAATGATTCACATTAGAGATGTAGCTCCTTATATATATATATATATATCTAGTTGATATTCCAAGTTTACGGAAAAGATTTTCAGAGGCGTTTTCGGAAAAATTGCAAGAAATTGAAAAATCCCTTTAGTAGAGTGATAGTTCCGGTTAAGGAATTTTAACAGTTATCTTCCTGTCCGGATTGCATGGTGATATCCAAACGGGAATGTAAGTTTAAACTTTCTGCAATTTATACTATTTTGCTGTATGCTGTTCAATATACACACACACAAAGACTATTTTATTTAAAAAAAAAAAAACACTTTTTTGGATTCAAGGAACCTTTAAACGTATATTTCCGGTGAAAACTCGATGACACGAGCACAACAATAAGAGAAAGTAAAAATCATGTAGAATCAAGTGATTTCTTTTGGATTCAGTGATTGTTATAAAAATTGTATCCCCAGTTACCTAGGAATATAAATACATAAAATTAACTAATGAATAAGCAGACCAGCTTGCCAAATTGCGATCGCAGAAGGTACAACAAGCGACTCCAATAGAGTTCAACGTGGGGCACAGGATCCTGAAAGAAGAAAGGCCTTAGAAGATATGCAACAGCTACCTAGGCAGGCCAATACATTATTTTAATCACAGCTCGGAGTCGAATGGCTGAATGGTCGAATGATTCGGCATTAGTAAAAAAAAAAAGAAAAGATTTGATTGACGCGAAAACATTTTTCATTGAAGTACATAGATGGGAATGAAGTTTATGGCGCGAAATTTTTTTTTGATTATATTTTGGCAGAACCCATAATTGTTAAATATGTTTAAAAAAAAAAGCATTTTGTTTTAAATAAATCTGCAATACCTTTCAAGCGCCGTTTGAAGCGTTCGTAGTTTCATAACTCATGCATTGAACACTACAATTTTACGAAGCAATACCATTCGAAAAATTCTTCTCTTTTCCTTATTGCTTTGCATTTGCTTATATGCCAGGGACCACAAGAAAGATCGTGCCTTAAACAAAAAAATTAATGACATGAAAAAAAGAAAGCAATCTAGAAAATTGCGAAAGGTTATAACTGCTACTAATGGAGATATTTTAAATGATGAAAAACACGGAACGCTAATAATTTTTATTTCAAACCTCCTTTATTAAAAGGAGGATAAAATAAATAGCTAATTTAAGAATTTAAATATTGATTTGTTTTTCTTGTATATGTACCGCCGAAGAGAGCAGAATTGAACAAAGTGTATAGTTGAACTGTAAAGATACTCAATAATATTCAATGGATACTGAAGAGAAATGTCCGGTTTATAATTTGGACCAAAAAGAATCATTATTGCATATATTATTTTTTAATTACCGTTTTATAATAATTACAGATCTCAGTTTCTAACTAATATACTTCCAGATTAGTCCATAATCAGCAAATCTTATGGACATTTTGATTATAGATAATAATGATAAATTAAAAAAATGTGTTTTTTTTGTTTTCTTTTCTTGCTTAAGAACAAGGAATTTTGCTATCGATTTCTAACCCAATGTTTGTTTTTATTTTTATTTTGTATATTATTTTTCTATCTTTTTTCTTTTAAATACTTCAAATTTGAATTTACTTTATTACATACTGTTTGCTTTTTGTCAATGCCATATAGCTAGCTGTTAATAGCTCAAGAAAATTTGTATATTAACTATTTGTGTATATCATAAAAAACTTGTAATATAAATCAGCCAGACTCGCTGTTATAATGTATTAAATACGTAAAATACAGAAATCATAATAATAATAGTAACTAATTAATTAAAATTAGTTTATTTTTGTAGTTATAAGAATGGCCATCAGATAACAGCACCTACTGAGAACTCAATTTTATTTATGGTTAAATAGTTTGTCACTAGGTGTCTCTACGTCCGAAGAATTACATTTTTACAAGTCCAATATACAAAACAAAGTTATAGTGTGATAAATGGTTCAATGGATGGCGCTGTGTTCGCGTGGCGAATTTTGGAACTACAATTTCCTGTATCTGGAAACTTCTGCTTTCTGGTGGCAATTATTTGAACTAATACCTAATTCTAGATTAGGTAAGTGTTGCTATTTAGTGGTTAATTCTGAAACGTTAATTTCTTTTTTTCGTTTTTTATCAATTTTTTCCTTTTTTATTCTGAACTAAAATGTAAAATTTGAATTCATTGTTTTTTTAAAATTATTTTATAAGAATACAGTCTTAATTTTCCAGTGTAAAGTTCATCTCCATAACAACAGTCTTAAAACAGTTAGAAAAAGGGAAAAATCTTATATTTGTTCTTTATCTGTATCTCTTTTTATATAATTAATGATTTAATTATTTGTTACAATGGGCTAATTGTGATTCGAAAATTAATTAAGCTATTTTCTCTTTTAATTATCCAATATTGTGCTGTGTAGATAATGAGTTTTTATAATCATGCTATAAAGTGAAGTTATTCCTTATTGAATTGCTTTTATGTCGCCTAGAACATATTCTTCGATATATAATATATATGGCTTGGAAGCAATGGTGACTTCATATAACTGTTAGATTATTTTTTTTCTTCTAAAATTTATTCATCCAAATTTGCAATAATTATCTTTTCACTGTTTTAATAATGTTGACAGGTATTCAAATGAGCAAAATATTGGCACGTTGACGGTGAAGGTGGTATAAACATGGATTGTGATACTGCCAGAAGTTTTTTTTATAGAGTTACGCGAACCTACTAGAATCTGTTTGAAAGTAGCCGCACCAGGAGGTGGATATCTAAGTCATCATCATAGTCCTGTCCTCTCCTACCGTCTAGACAGTGTAGAGGCCTTACAGAGCTTCTTCCATCCATCTCTATCTTTTGCCAATTCTTTTCTACTTCCCTATTCTATTCTTCTTGCTTCCAAACTTTCCTTCACTTCCTCATGCCAGGTTCTTCTTTGTCGGCTGCTGCGTCTCCTGCCTTCCACCTTAGTCTCGTATATCAGCTTTGCGATTTTTACATGACCCTATCACCGATCACCATAGTCTTCGTTTTCTCGATATTAATTTCCAGTTCACCATCACTTAGATATCCAGTGGAAAAAAACAAAACAAAACTGGATACCTAAGTGATGGTAAAAATGGTGCATTCAGGCTTGGAGATCATGATTATGCTAACGCTACTAACCGGGAATATTAGCCACATAATCATATCTCGTCCTTATTCCTTATTGATACATATATATAATAAACTCGTTAAACTTTTTATCAATAAAAACCAATGTTCAAAAAATTAAAAATAAAACCACTGCTTATATTTACTAATTCGGAGTACAACGCACAGCCTGTCTGGCTATTACCGGCGCGATGAGAACTACATCGACGGTGGCATTGGAGATGCTGCTGGGGCTAACCCCCCTTCAGTATGTGGTAGTGGGAGAGGTAATGAAAGGGTACCTCAGAATGAGGTGCAAGGGAGAATGTGTGAGAACCTTTCGGGGGGATCAACTAGGATCGAGAATGAAATTTGGTGAGTGAACCGATTTCTTCTATCCAAACTTGATGAGACGAGCAAGAAATGGGGATTTCAGAGAGATTATGAGATTACCATTGGTAGTATAGGGGATGATAACCTCACGAGGCCAACGGAGTCGGGCAGCGGCATTATTCGCTGCTATTCAGACGGCTCTAGGCAGGAGGGCACTGGCCTGTCGGGGGCGGGAGCATGGTTTCAGGAGTTGGATAGAGGGAGTTCGGTGGCCTTGGGTGGTTTGGCCACTGTTTTCCAGTCTGAGGTGGTGGGCATCATTGAATGCTGCCACCTTGTGGGGGAGTGGCTAGGAGAGTTTAAGGAAGTGCGGATCTTCTCCGATAGTCAAGCCGCACTAAGGGCTTTGAGTAAGCCTTGGTGGAGTTCGAAATTAGTGGGAGAATGTAGGAGAAGGCTTAACGCTTTGGCTCGGAGGGGTAAGGTGCATCTCTATTGGATACCCGGACATGCGGGAATAGAGGGCAATGAGAGGGCGGATCGGCTGGCCAGGGAGGGATCATCATTACCATTTTAGACTTTGGCAGACGAGAGCTTTGGAGAAACGCTGGGTGGACACGCAGGGGTGCCTCCATGCTAAAAGATTCATAAAGGCAAGCAAGCAGGGAATTTCGGAGTATCTCCTGTCTCTTAGTAGGACGGGTTTGAGAACCTTGGTAGGGATAGTGACTGGACACACTGGGTGTTCATATGTTTAACATAGGGAGGACGCGGAGTCCCATTTGTCAGAACTGTGATGACGGAGTTAGGGAAACGGTGTATCACTACTTATGTCAGTGTCCCCGTTTCGCTGGAACTAGGTTTCGTATATTTGGGAGGACACCACTCTCGCAGGATTGCCTGGGCGAGTTGGAGTTTAGGGATATCTTGGGATATTGCAGATTAACCGGCAGGTTACCGGGGGAGATTAATTAAGGGGCCATGGGGAGTATCGGGGGGATAAGAGCCACATAGGCTTAGGTCCCGCGCCTTAGGGCACCCGTCTTTTTGAATTTTTCTAATTGAATTACAGAATTATAATAATAAAATAAGTCAGGACCATGTCAGGACTCTGAATGCAAGAAACAAATACAAACAAATAATAAAAAAAACAAAAAAATAAGTTTGAATTCGAAATTGGTTACACAAATTCAAACAGTATAGTTGTTATTACTGTAGGTAACTGGTTCGACTGTCACCGTAAATCTTCGGGATTCATTCGGGAAGATGATGTCATCCCGATTTTTATCAAATAACCTCTCAATAAAAACATTTTCAATGTTAAAAAAAATTACCCACTTGTATAATTCTTACCAAGTAGCGTAAACTATATTATGATTACCAATGATGTGTTTAAATAGTTTTAAACTTATTTCATGGTTCTCCGTATTATATATAATATTTTAAAAAATAAAAAATAATAGTTTGTGTATTTATAAATATCTTAAATGATTACATAATCAATTTATATTAAAACTGGTTGTGGCTTTTCCCTAATTTCATGCCTCCACTTTAACATTTTACTTTAGGTTGAATGGTTACTATTTGATATTAAAAATTATTCCATTATTTGGAATATATATACGTTAATTTATGCTAAGTTTAATTTAAAAAAATAAAATATCTAATTTTATTGTTTCGTTTTTTTTTTATAAGAAGTCACCAATTTATTTAAATAATAATAAAGAAATAAATAAAGTAATTTTGTAAAAATCCAAAGAGGTAGTATGTAGAGACCAAAATAAATAAATAAATAAATAAAAATCAGATGGTGTTTTTTTAAATTAAAGTTAGCATAAATTAAAGTATATATATATAAAAATGCTGAAATAACGCTAAAATTTTTTCATGAAAAACTAAAGTAAAATTGTATTACAAACCTTTTTGTTAGAGATATTTTTTCTGTGGATAGCCTGTTTCATTTTGTTGTCATCGATTTGGTTTCAGACGCGTCCGCCCAACATTAGGCCCCATGTCTTCTTGATAAAACAGTGCGATAACATAGATTTGCCCAGAGCTACCAACATCAGTTTATATAATATATCAGTACTGCGTATTCAACCACACAACAAACCTTTTCTATCAAGTTTTTGTACATTTTATGTTTATTTATTTATTTATTTATTTTTTATCAACAAAAGCATTTTAAAATGTATTACATTTTTTTTTTCTTTTTTAAATAAATTGCCAAATTTTAGCAAGTTACTGCTCAAAAATTTGTAAACAAATGAAATAAAGTTAATAAAATAATTTGTGCTATTACATATGTTTATTAAGTAATGTTATTTGTTTTTGTTTTGTTTATAAATAAAAAAAAAATATATTAAGGTAAAAATTTAAATAACTGCTTCATAATCTTTTTTTATTATTATTAATTTTTTTAATTTGAATAAGGGAAAAAACAAAAAAATACTTTTTTGTTTTGTTTTAAATCTATGGTTATCGTTCTTTATAATATAAAAAAAAAAATCTGGTGTGAAACACTCACACAACTTTCTCTTACTCCTGTTCTCAAAATTATAATTGACAAAGGTTATAGTTTGTGTACCAAATATAACGAAATTCGTCGAAAACTGAAAAAAAACTGTTCAGTAAAAGCGTACTTCCAGCTTACTAATTTTCTTAAAAGTTGGAATTTTGGCCATCTATTTATTTCTAATTAATTTTGTTTTTGGATGATAGAATTGTATAATCAACTATGATACCACTTTAGAGGAAGCTGTAATCCCACCCCCTCCCCTAAATGTGTCCTTAAATAAATTTCCCCAAAGAAATGTTCTTATCTCTCGCTAGACAGATACACAGAAATTCAGGGGAAATTTATAGTTTCACAATTAAAAAATGAATTTGAAATAATCATTGGGAGAGACCTACTTAATAAATATCGTGCAATCAGCAACTTCAAAAATCAGAACATTATCATTAACAAAACAGTAATTCCATTTTTAATAGACACCACATCATCACAGATTAATAACATTCAAAACACAACACTATCTGAAACATTGTCAACACGACATAAAATCATAATTCCGGCACGCACACACATAGTCAATACATACACTCTTCAAACAAAAATTCCAGACGGTTCCATAATGTTGACACAACATGACAGTCTTCCCACAGGACTTTACTTGCCACACACACTGACAAACGTACATAATAACGCTTGTGCAATTACACTAATAAACACCACACATCATGAGATCTCATCACCAAACATTTTCCAATCGTACCATTCATTACAACCCGGAGATACAAAAAATTCATCACACAAACATAGCATAAATTCCATTCAACAACTTTCGCGCAAAGAAAAAACACAATTACAAGCCTTTCAACAACAATTACGCCAGAAACTTACTCATCTCTCTCCACAACAAGCAAAGTTGTTGAAACATTCTCTCCATTTTATGACACATTCACACATGATAAAGACTACAAATAAAAACTTACAGATATAACACACCACATAGACACACAAAATCATCCGCCTGTACACAGTAGACCTGACAAATTATCACACTCAGAAGCCCCCTTACTAAAAGCTCTCATACAGGATAATCTGCATAGAGGAATAATTGAACCTAGTACTAGTAACTGGGCTCATCCTGTAATTCAGGTTAAGAAGAAGTCTGCGGATCAGACAAAAGTCGATCCACACGACATAACCCAGTTACGCAAACAGTACAGGTACGTGGTTGATCTGCGTAAATTAAACGCAATCACCACATCTGAAATTTATCCTCTTCCAGACATTCAATACATTTTATCCACTTTACACGACACAACACTCGATATATCAAACGCATTTCTTTCCATTAGACTTGACAAATCATCACAAGACAAAACTATATTCATCACACAATTCGGTACATACAAATTCCTTACTCTTCCATTCGGATTATAGAATGCTAGTTCCTGTTATCAAAGACAAATGGACAAAATTTTAACAGAATACACGGGTGACATATGCCATACATTCATAGACGACATATTAATCTTTCACGGCAAAACATTTCATGAACACTTAACATCCACACAAAAAATTCTCACAAAATTACAGCAGGGCAATCTTTGTGTAGACCTAAATAAATGCTCCTTTTTCAAAGAGGAATGCAAATATTTGGGCTATACATTGAGCAAAAAAGGCATTTCTCCAGATCATGACAAATTAATAGCAGTAGAAAACTACCGATTCCGAAAAAATTAAAAGATGTTAGGGCATTTCTAGGATTTGTAGGTTTCTACCGCAAATTTATTTATAATTTTGCTGAAATAACCAAGCCCTTAACGGATTTAACAAAGAAAAATATTAAGTTTGTATGGTCTCCCAAATGCACATTGGCATTCCAAATTCTAAAAAAAAATTAATTTCTCCACTCATTCTGGCATAGCCCAATTACCAATATGAATTTATTTTAACTACGGATGCGAGCAACGTCGGCATATCAGCAACACATAAATGGTGAAGAGCGTCCCATAGCTTTCTCTTCACGAGTTCTGTCAGATACTTTGTACCACAGAGAGAGAATTGTTAGCAAAAATTTAAAAGGCCCTCATTCTAAATTAATAGATGATCGCTCAAATTAAGCGAATATGATTTTTATATTGAGCATAGTCTGGAAAAAATATCGCGCATGCTGATGCTTTAAGCCGTAGATATATAGGCTGCATCAGTACTGATTAGACAGTTGACGAATATTATCCAACAATTGATTTACTTGAAATTGCTCAACAACAAGCTGGCGATCCAGAATGTCAGCAATTAAAAAATTACAAAATCAATGATCAAGGCCTCTTAATTACAGTCTCTGACAATTGCATTCTAGTACCGCCAGGGTTTCGCGATACTGTTCTACGCCCTTATCACGACAACCGTTATCAGCACATTATGGTAGGCAGAAAACGTATGAACGCATAAAAACACAATTCACTTGGCCAAACATCACAAGTGATGTACAAAAATACGTTCAGACCTGCTATAACTGTGCCACAAGAAAAACAAAAGATGCCTATAAACCACCTTTAGGCACATTCAGTGAGCCCAAAAATGTCTGGCAAGCTATTTCCGTTGACGTAGTTGGACCACTGGATGCATCTGTGAACAACGACACAGGTGAAGAATATAAAAATATATATTAACGATAATTTGTCAATATTCTCGCTATTTGGAGATGTTTCCCATGACTAACCAAAAAGCCGAAACAATTGCACAAATTATGGTTAATGATGTATTTACCAGATACGGCACGCCTAAATATCTTCTTACAGATCTGGGTACCAACTTCACATCAACAATTATACTCCAGATCTGTATGCTATTAAAAATCAAAAAAGAATGCACAACCCCCTAACATCACCACCTGCCTCGAATGGTCGTTTAGTACGTGTGCACAGAGACATCGCAAACAATTTATCGCACTATGTGCAAACTGATAAAAATTGGCACAAATAGAATCTACCATTAGTGAAAGCAGCCCACAATTCCACCAATAACATTTCCACAAATTATACTCCCCATGAAATTGTTTTTGGAACAAAATTTCAGTTTCCCTGGCTTCTGAATTATCAGGAGAAAAATTTAAAAAATTTCAATATTCACACCAAATGTCTTTATGACAAAATACAACAAGTTAGGAAACAGGTCAAGTTAAATAATGAAAAAACCAAGTTAACAAGAGAAAAATATTATAACAAAAATATTTCAAAAGAAAAACTAAGTGTAGGTGACCACGTTTATTTAAAATCATTTATATCCACGGGGAAATTCATGAAGAAATACCATGGCCTTTATCAAATCTATAAAGTATTTCCTAACCACACAGCTTCCACAACTCTAAATAACAATGAAAAAAAATTAGTACACTTCAGCAAGCTGAAAAAGGCCCACATTAGAGGCAAATCAAAATCGCATGCCATGAATCTACGGCCAAGAAAAAAATAAAACAAATTTTGCATTTTTTCAAAAAAATTTAAATAAATTTCCTAGTTTTGGGAGGAGAGAATTTCATTCTTATCTAGTCCAAGGAAAATTGCCAAAATTCTAAATTCTAAATTCAAATTAAAACCAATTTCAAACAAAAATTTATCCTTCATGTGCTAAGAATAACATAATTTTTTTATAAATACTAATTTAATATTGATGAAAATGTGGCTGGGTCCGCAATGCTGGATAACATCCATTATTTTATCCGCCGTAGCATGCATATTAGATTTATTCCTGACCGGTTTCGGACATTCATCCATCGTCAGAGCAAATTCACCAAGTTTGTGTAGAGAGTTCACTTCAACTAAATGTCTCTGTAGACTCACACTTGTTGGTTGTATGTATGTGGGAAGGTTACAAGGTTATATTACTAAATGTGTGTGTTTCATGATAAAGTGGAATTATTATAAATTGTGATTTATATAATTTAATTAATTGAATTTATATAATTTAAATTGTGATTTATACTAATTTAATAATTTCAGGTCTACGATTTCAACAAATTATTTAAACATTATAATTAATCAATTTATTTACAGATCGCGAAGAGATATCTTCAAACATTTTTGTAAATAACACATTCTATTTTATTTTATTGCAATGGTGATATAAATTTATTGTATTTTCCTAAATCTTTCTTTTAATGTTCCAGGTCAAATTCTTTCATGTATAGCACAATTTCATTTCTTTAACACATGCTTCAGGTCAAAATACAATTGATTTTTATAAGAAATTTTAGGTCAAAGTAACAGAGCAATGTGACTTCCACTGTACAGATGTTTTTCCCAGACACCAGAACAATCAACTTCAAGACAGCCTCAAGGCAAAGAAATTAAGCTAACGACCCCACAGACAAGTCGAAATCTATTCAACCAATGGCCTTTCCAATCCTTTACAAGAAGTGATTGTCTACACAGTACAAAGGAGGTCAAGTTTATAATGAATTTCCAAATTTATAAAAAGTTATTAGGTCAGAAACAATGTGGACACCTTTCAATGTACTTTGCCAGATACCAGTGACAATGAATAAAACGTACAAAGGTTTTTCTCTACAAATAAGCCGAATAACTGGCCTGCTAATGCTTTACAAGAATTGATTGAATAGCAGGTAATAAATTTTGTTAATCCTTATGTATTATTAATATTTATTGCCATGTATTGTGGCAATCCTCTCAAATCATTTTATCCATCGTGAAAGTTATTAAATAATGATGTATTTTCTTTCTCTCTCTAGCTTTAGAACTATCAAATCATTTATTTCATTCAACTTATTTTTATAATTAAGTATATTTTTCTTTAATGAATGAAAACAAATGAATTCTTTAATCTTCAAATATATTTTAACAATGTACTCTTTTTCCCCACGACCTTTTAGCAACTTCAAAGCAACTATGAAAGAAATGTTAAACAATTAAAACAATACTACGAAATCTGCAGACATCGTTCCATATTTAAAGTATATATGTGCACACCAGCGACATCGTATGAGCTCATTTCCGGAACATAGCGATCGCTTCCTTCCCACGAAATTGCGCAGTCATTCCTTCTTCCTGCTCGCTTAGCTTTAGATTATAATCATAAGCAATAACTATAAAATCTATTATTAACAATAACTTAAAATAATACAATATCAACAAAAACAATAAACAAAACAATGATATCATTAATATACAAATTTCAATCGACGAAAATAAAAATCACAAGCTTTGGTAAAATAAAAACATATTATATTATATATATGACCTAAAACTTCGACTTATTGAGAAACTATATTGAGAAATTAAAAACAAAACAAATCAAATCATTCCACTCTGATTCACTTTAGGAAAATTGCATAAAATTTAAAACTTAAATTAATCATTAAAACAAACTTCCTAAGAAAGAAACAAATCGAATCATTGCACTTTGATTCAAAAATAGGTAAATTTCATAATGAAACTTAAACTATAAACATTAAAACAAAATTCCTATAAGAAGGAATTTTGACTAAACAATCAAATAATTGCACCTTGATTCCAAGTAGGTGAATTTTATTACTTCAGAAACACTGATAACATGCAATGGACTTAAGTATAATCAGCAAATGGGAGAACAAAAACTGACACTACTTATTAACTGCAATGAACACATCATACATATTGACACTGGACTTACATAACATCGTTTTCGACTTAACAAAATGCGTCGACCAAATGGTACAATTTTTATATTTTTATCTCCATCACCAATTTTTACATAAATTTTATTATTAACTTATTATCCACTTATAAATATCATTAATGTTTACATACATTTTATTATTAATTACTACTTAATATTTATCTACTATCCTTGAATTCTTTTCTTTACTTCTCTTCTTTGAATATTTTCATTTGTATTAACCTTGTAACATTACCTTTTTTAATCCTTATTTTCCTATATTTTATTAATTATACAAAATCCACATACAAATGTAATTATTACTCCTAGATGGATCGTAATGTGTATATATCGTCCGGTACTTGGGGGTGCATTTAGACCACCAAGCTGACGTTCTGGGAGCAAGTGCGGCGCTTCGGCGAGAAGGCGGCAAGGGTAACCGCGAGCTTGAGCAGGTTGATGGCTAATGTGGGAGGACCGAGGGCCAGCAGACGCCGGCTCCTCATGTCCGTCACAAATGGCATCCTTTTGTACGGATGCGAGGTTTGGGCTAGAGCCCTAAGAAAGAAACGACACCAGAGGCAGCTGACCGCGGTGCAGAGGAGGGGGGCTTTGAGGATCGCCAGTGCGTACCGCACTGTGTCGGGGCCTGCGGTTTTGGTGGTTGCAGGGGTAGCTCCTATCGACCTCACGGCGAAAGAGAGATGGCAGGTCCGGGAGATGAAGGCCGAGATTGGAGAGGCGCAGGCCAGATTGCTAGCCAGGAGGACCATGTTGATGAGGTGGCAGGAGCGTTGGGAGGAGGAGCATCGCGGTAGGTGGACGGCAAGGCTCATCCCAAGCTTGGAGGAATGGGTGAGTAGAAAGCACGGCGAGGTCGATTACTTTCTCACCCAATTTCTCACGGGGCACGGTTGCTTTGCCGTTTACCTGTGTAGGGTGGGGAAGGTAGGAGACTCGGCGTGCATATACGGAGATGCCGCCAGAGACGACGCCTGCCACACCTTTTTCGTGTGTGAGAGATGGGCGAGAGAAAGACGAAGGCTGGAGGCTGAAATCGGGAGGGTTACCCCGGAAACGGTGGTGAGGACCATGCTCATCCTAAGAGACTGGTGGGACAGGGTTGTTATCTTTGTCCGGACGGTTCTTCGGATGAAGATTATTGAGATGAACCGGCACCTCGACCTCCCGAGGACGGGGTCCAGCTAGTCTGGAGTGTGCCCGTTAGGGCGTATTACGAGGCACCACCCCGAAGTAATACCTTAGCAGTTCCGGGGTGGGCGTATGCCTGCGAGGGAGGAGGGGGTTTTTAGTGGGTGCGAGCCCCACACTTGTGCGAAGGCATTTTCCCCCCTCCAAAAAAAAAAAAAAAAAAAAAAAAAAAATAGGCCCCGATAAAACGCTGCACAAGTAGGCTAAGTTCATCCCGAATCCGCTTTGCGGTCGCTGGATGCGGTACAATCAGGCAGGTGCATAGGATGATGGATTTGTTTTTTGTTTTTACATGGGCAAGTGCATAGGATGATGGATTTTTTTTTGTTTTTACATGTAAGAATTGTCTTTGGCCTAAACAAAATCTGGTGTGAAACACTCACACAACTTTCTTTTACTCCAGTTTTCAAAATTATAATTGACAAATTTTATAGTTTGTGTACCAAATTTAATGAAATTCGTCGAAAATTGAAAAAACTTTTCAGTAAAAGCGCACTTCCGGTTTACTAATTTTGTCTTAAAACTTGGAATTTTGGCCATCTATTTAATTTTGTTTGGATGATAGAATTGTATAATCAACTATGATATCACTTTAGAGAAGCTGTAACCCCAACCCTCCGCTAAAAGTGGCGTTAAATGAATTTTCCCAAAGTAATGTTTTAAAACATAAGTTGTAGATCTTTGTATATTTAGTTTATATGATATGAAGTTTCAAGTCTGGACCGCTTTCAATATACAAACACTTAGAGATTACTCAGAATTGTATTTAACAACAGACATAATTCTTTTAAGCGACATAGTTGAACAGTTTAGAAATGTGTGTGAATCTATTTACAGCATTGATCCAAGTTGGTATTCACAACGCCTGGGTTGGTATTTGACGCCTGTTTGAACTATACACAAGTAAAATTGGAACTATTGACCGATTATGATAAACATCTTATGATTGAATCCGGTATTCGTGAAGGTATCACTTCATGTGTTACAAGACATTCCAAAGCCAATTTGTTGCAATTTGCTCAAGCCAAGCACTCCGAAAGGATTAATTTGGACATGTCAACGTACTACTGTTCACACTTACGATGCTACAAAGTTTGGTCCTGGGTTAACTGCCTTGCTACATGTAAAAAGTAAAAAAAAAATACAAAAAACATAAGTATTAAACATACCTGTTTTAACACAAACTAGTCCTAAACTTGAAAGTAAAATTACAAAAATCACAAGTATTAAAACATGAAAAAAAATGAAACAATACATAAAACATAGTAGTACTAAACTTAAAAAAGTGAAACAATACATGTTCATAGTATTGGGTGATAATATATTTAATGTTTCTAGCCAACTTACCCGCATGTCCTCTATGTCATCGTCTACCGGCTCAACAAAAATATTAAAGTCCTTAGAATGTTTCTAACAATACACAAAGTATTTGTTCATCGTATTGTATGATAATAATATCAAAAAATATTAAAGTCTTTAGCTAAATATTATAAAATCTTAGCCCTAGTCCTGGTATGTCATATCGCGGCTCAACAGAAATATTCACTTCCTTAGAATGTTATTAACAATGCATAAAAAAAACAAAGTCTTTATTCATAGTATTGAATGATAATATATTTAATGTTTGTAGCTAAATATTATAAAATCTTAGCCCTAGTCTTGTATGTCATATCGCGGCTCAACAGAAATATTCACATCCTTAGAATGTTTCTAACAATACATAAAAAAACAAAAAGTCCATGTTCATAGTGTTGGATGATAATATATTTAATGTTTATAGCTAAATATTATGAAAACTTAGCCCTCGACTTAAAAAAAACAAAGTTTTTATTCATAGTATTCGATAATAATATATTTAATGTTTCTAGCTAAATTTTACACAACTTAGCAGCATGTCCTGTATGTCTTCTCACGGCTCAAAAACAATATTACAGTCCTTAGAATGTGTTTAGCTAAATTTTATAATTTTTAACATAATTTAATTTAAACAGAAACATAGAAAACACAAAGTCTATATTCATAGTATATGATAATATAGTTGGACCTAGTCCTGGGATGTCCTCAAAAACAATATTAAAGTCCTTAGAATGTTTCTAACAATACATAAAAAAAGTCTTTATTCATAGTATTGAATGATAATTTATTTAATGTTTGTAGCTAAATATTATAACACATTTGCCCTAGTCTTGTATGTCATCTCACGAAATATTATGAGTGTAAAGATAATTTAATTTAAACATGAACAAAATACATAAAAATTCACAAAGCATTTGTTCATCGTATTGGATGATAATATATTCAATGTTTCTAGCTAAATATTATAAAATATTAACCGTCGACTTGGATGTCATCTCACGGCTAAAAAACAATATAGAAGTCCTTAGAATGTTTTTTTAACAATACATAAAAAAATCAAAGTCTTTGTTCATAGTATTGGATGATAATATATTCAATGTTTCTAGCTGAATATTATAAAATCTTCGCCCTAGTCTTGAATGTCATCTCACGGCTCAAAAACAATATTAAAGTCCTTATAGCTAAATATTATAATAACTTAGCCCCTCGATGTCATCTCACAGCTCAACAGAAATATTAAAGTCCTTAGAATGTTTCTAACAATACATAAAAAAGATACAAAGTCTTTATTCATAGTATAGTCTAACAATCCCTGAAAAACACAAAGCATTTGTTCATCGTATTGTATGATAATATATTTAATGTTTCTAGCTAAATATTATAAAAAATTAGCCCTCAACTTGCATTTCATTTCACGGCTCAAAAACATTATTAAAGTTCTTAGAATGTTTCTAACAATACATACAAAAAAAAATCAAAGTCTTTATTCATAGAATAGGATGATAATATATTTAGCCGCCTAGTCTAGGATGTCATCTCACGGCTCAAAAGCAATATTATGGTCCTTAGAATGTTTCTAGCTAAATATTATAAGTGTAAACATAATTTAATTTAAACATGAACATAAACATAAAAAACACGAAGTATTTGTTCATCATATCAAAAAATGATAATATCAAAAAATATTAAAATGCTTAGCTAAATATTATAAAATATTAGCCCTAGTCTTGTATGTCATCTCCCGGCTCAAAATCAATATTAAAGTCCTTAGAATGTTTCTAGCTAACTATTATAAGTGTAAACATAATTTACTTTAAACATGAACATAAACATAAAAAAACACAAGTATTTGTTCATCGTATTGTATGATAATATATTTAATGTTTCTAGCTAAATATTATAAAATATTAGCCCTAGTCCTGGTATGTCATCTCACGGCTCAAAAACGATATGAAAGTCCTTAAAATGTGTTTAGCTAAATATTGTATCTAACTATAAATAAAAAAAAACAAAGTCTTTGTTCATAGTATTGGATGATAATATATTTAATGTTTCTAGCTAAATATTATAAAAACTTAGCCCTCGACTTGGAAAAAAAAACAAAGTCTTTATTCATAGTATAGGATGATTATATATTTAATGTTTGTAGCTAAATATTATAAAAACTTAGTCCCAGTCCTGGTATGTGATCTCACGGCTCAAAAACAATATGAAAGTCCTTAAAATGTGTTTAGCTAAATATTGTATCTAACTATAAATAAAAAAAACAAAGTCTTTGTTCATAGTATTGGATGATAATATATTTAATGTTTCTAGCTAAATATTATAAAAACTTAGCCCTCGACTTAAAAAAAAACAAAGCCTTTATTCATAGTATAGGATGATAATATATTTAATGTTTGTTGCTAAATATTATAAAAACTTAGCCCGCGACTTGGATGTCACATCTCACGGCTAAAAAACAATATTAAACTGCTTAAAATGTGTTTTGCTATATATTATAAAAACATAGTCTTGGATGCATCTCACAGCTCTAGGAAAATTTTACAGTCCGTAGAATGTTTCCAACAATACATAATAAAAACAAAGTCTTTGTTTATGGTATTGGATAATAATATATTTGGCCCTAGTCCTGGGATGTCATCTCACGGCTTAACAAAAATATTAAAGTCCTTAGAATGTCCTTAGAACAATACATAAAAAAATCAAAGTCTAAAAATCCCTAAAAAACACAAAGCATTTGTTCATCGTATTGTATGATAATATCAGAAATTATTAAAGTCCTTAGCTAAATATTATAACCACTTAGCCCTCGAGGTGGATGTCATCTCACGGCTCAAAAACAATATTACAGTCCTTAACATGTTTCAAGCTAAATATTACAAAAACTTAGCCCTAGTCTTGTATGCCATCTTACGGGTCAAAAACAATGTTAAAGTCCTTAGAATGTGTTTATCTAAAATATTATAAGTTTAAACATAATTTAAACATGAACAAAATATCAAAAAATATTAAAGTCTTTAGCTAAATATTATAAAATATTAGCCCGCGACTTGGATGGCATTTCACGGCTCAAAAACAATATTAAAGTCCTTAGAATGTTTCAAGCTAAATTTTACACAACTTAACCGCATGTCCTGTATGCCATCTTACGGCTCAAAAACAATGTTAAAGTCCTTAGAATGTGTTTATCTAAAATATTATAAGTTTAAACATAATTTAAACATGAACAAAATATCAAAAAATATTAAAGTCCTTAGCTAAATATTATAAAATATTAGCCCGCGACTTGGATGGCATTTCACGGCTCAAAAACAATATTAAAGTCCTTAAAATGTTTCAAGCTAAATATTACACAACTTAGCCGCATGTTCTGTATGTCATCTCACGGCTCAAAAATGATAATAAAGTCCTTAGAATGTGTTTAGCTAAATATTATAAGTGTAAACATGAATAGAATCCATAAAAATGCACAAAGTATTGAATATCAAAAAATATTAAAGTCCATAGGTAAATATTATAAAATGTTTGCTCACGACTTGGAAGCCATCTCCTGGCTCAAAAACAATATCACAGTCCTTAGAATGTTATTAACAATGCATAAAAAAACAAAGTCTTTATTCATAGTATTGAATGATAATTTATTTAATATTTGTAGCTAAATATTATAAAATATTAGCCCTCGACTTGGATGACATATCGCAGCTCAAAAACAATATTACAGTCCTTAGAATGTGTTTATCTAAAATATTATAAGTGTAAACATAATTTAAACATGAACAAAATATCAAAAAATATTAAAGTCTTTAGCTAAATTTTATAAAATATTAGCCCTAGTCTTGTATCACATCTCGCGGCTCAAATATGATAATAAAGTCCTTAGAATGTGTTTAGCTAAATATTATAAGTGTAAACATGAATAGAATCCATAAAAATGCACAAAGTATTGAATATTAAAAAATATTAAAGTCCTTAGCTAAATATTATAAAATATTAGCCCTAGTCTTGTATGCCATCTCACGGCTCAAAAACAATGTTAAGTCCTTAGAATGTGTTTAGCTAAAATATTATAAGTGTAAACATGAACAAAATATAAAAAAATATTAAAGTGTTTAGCTAAATGTTATAAAATATTAGCCCTAGTCTTGTATGCCATCTCACGGCTCAAAAACAATGTTAAGTCCTTAGAATGTGTTTAGCTAAAATATTATAAGTGTAAACATGAACAAAATATAAAAAAATATTAAAGTGTTTAGCTAAATTTTATAAAATATTAGCCCTAGTCTTGTATGCCATCTCGCGGTTCAAAAACATTATTAAAGTCCTTAGAATGTGTTTAGCTAAATATTATAAGTGTAAACATGAACAAAATATCAAAAAATATTAAAGTGTTTAGCTAAATATTATAAAATAGTAGCCCTCGACTAGGATGACATGGCACGGCTCAAAAACAATGTTAAAGTCCTTAAAATGTATTTTAGCTAAAATATTATAAGTGTAAAAATGAACAAAAAATATTAAAGTGTTTAGCTAAATATTATAAAACATAGCCGCAGGTCAGGCATGCCCATCTCCCGGCTCAAAAATATTTTTTTTACCTTAGACTGTTTTCAAGCTAAATATTATAAAACATAGCCGCATGTCTCGCATGCCATCTCCCGGCTCAAAAATATTTTTTTTCCCTGGTTAAAAATCAGATGGGGGTCTCATCGTAATTTTGTAGCCGCGCGCCAGACCCCTGCCTTCGGGCGTAAATTCATAAGTGCCTGGGGCTCAGAAATTTTGCCGCCAGAACGCCCCTTTTACATCTACTGTTTTGATTTATAATTTATTTATATGAGTATTATTTAGTTACCAATTTCATAATATATTACTGCAAGTATGTATATGTGTATATATTCATATGTAATATGAAATATTATATGAAAATCGAACTTCCGTTAAACCCATTTTGTTCGTACTCGGAATTATGGTCACATATTAAGTTTTCTCATTAATATTATATATTTTTTATCACCCAACCAAAATTTTATTTATTAGAAGAATACATACATAAAAAAACAAAAACTTGATTTACCAATCTGTCTTAGATCTTTGCTCTTAGATAGAGAGTTGGTTTTGAATCTAGAAAGCAATACATATATCTTGAAAGGAAAATACAAACTTGATCAATAAGATACAATGAATAGCATAAAGACAATAAAGTCGTGTAATATATTGAAATGGCGGAGTTGGCCTTGAGGCCTAGTTGAGGAAAAACCCTGCGTATGTGGCTCTTCATTTAAACTATTTTTTTGAGTGCGGGGGCCAATATCGGTTTAGGGGTGGCAGACTTCTTCTCCACAGGATGCCTTTTCTGTACTTTAAATATACATAATTGGGAGCCACTGTCTTCTGGAGCGGTGGGTCTATGTCGGGATTGGCACCCCGGCAAGGTATGAATGAATGGTACGAAAGAATGTAGTGTAAATAGTATAAATATGTTAGTTTAGGTTTAATTTCTGTTTAGGGTGCGAGGAATATGGAGTACTCCACTCGAAATTCAGTTTAGTGCGTATATGTGTAGTTTGACTGTCCATTTTTAATGTGTGTACGTTTATATTTGCTTGGGAGTATTTATTAGTATGAGCGCATTTAAGTATGTAAGCATTTATTGGTATGTTTGTCTGTATGAATGCGTAATGGTAAGGGTAAATTAGAGTAAATGTACATATTAGTTTTACTTAAGGATATGATCGGTGAGGGGGGGGGGCGAGGAATATCAAGTACTCCACCCCAAGTAGTTATAGAAACAATATAGGTTCGATTTATTATATGTTAGGCTATTTATTTGTAATGTAATGGTGTGATGATGTGTATTTGTAGTAGCTGGTTGTGTGTAGCACGCGCGTTTTAGTGAAAAGGGCTTGTAAGTATGTTGGAGATAGAAGTAATAAGAATAATTAAGAAATCACCACTGTTAACAATAAATATATTCTGTTAAAATAATAACCGCGTTATTTGATATTATAAATTTATTTAATATATTGTGAAACTGGCACTGATACTAAGAGAACGATTCCTGAAGTGTTCTGTTCTGGCTTTGGAAGCAGAATACTTCTGTATTGTTTGAAAGCAGAAGTGAGACTGTTCTGAGGAATGCTCTCTAACAAAGCAGTTGGCCAAGTCGCATTGTATTAAATTTTGTGCCTTTGTTTCCCTACTAGCAATGACCCCAATTTACAGTACCGGACTCTAAAATACACTCTTTTTGAAGGTAAATTCACAGCACTAAGATAATTATAAAATATTAAGAAAATACAATTCTGGATACTATAAAATATTCTAAACTCTAAACTATTATTTTTCTATTTCGTTCTTCCACTACATATTATATGTATAGGTTTAGTTGTCGTTAGGTTTTCTTCGTTAGGTAACTAGCAGTTTAACCCAATCAGTATAGTGTCCATCAAAGATAAGATAAAAGGTGCGAAGGACCTTAGATGTTGTGCACCTTTCAAATAACACAAAAAAAAAAAACTATTTTTGTAGTGGTGTTTGAAAGTTTATTAAGAAAAGTTTTATATTAGCCTGTTTGTGAAATTTCGAACAATACAGTGATACTAGTAATTAATGAAAATTATTTATTGCTGTAAATTAAAAAGACTTTTCTTAGTGAAACTTTGCCAGAGTGCTGTTTATCTTAAAGTTTAAACTTTATTTATTGGCAAGTACAAATAAGTTATAGTGTAAACAATAGTGCTTAGAATGAATGAGATAGGGGCGGAGAACCATTCTGCGAGTGGTGGGAGTACTGATCCATTGAATGTTATTCTTCACGGACTAGACAAAACAAACACAGATTTAAAGGTAATTAAAAAAGATTTGACAGGTCTGAAATCTGATCAACAAACTGCTTCATCTGCTACTGTTGAGTTAAGAATGAAATTAATAAATTATCTTTAACATTGGAGAAAAATGCTAAATATACAGATAGGAAAATTAAGAATTTAATGAAAGAAAATATTTGTTTAAATAAAACATTTTTTAGAACTGCAGCGAGTTGTGTTTGACTTGTCCAGCGTTCCTTATAAAAATTTAATTAAAATTGATAATATTCGGTTAGAAAAAAAACGAAGATTTAACTGTTTTTAAAGTTATATCAACAGCAATAAACTTTTCGTTTCATGAAGATAAAGTACATAGTATATAATAATGGGCGAGCTAGGAAAATTTCATCTCAAACAGCGGTGTTTGTTCAATTCTTAAAAAATTCTGAGAAGACAACATTCCTAATAAAAGTAAAATTAAACAGATTCGGCACGGTTTTCAATTTTTGTGAAGGAATATTTGTCACCAGGAAGTTAACATTTGCTTAAACAAGCAAAGTTTCACGTAAAAGAAGGAAAAATGTTTTAAAGAACTTGGGCAAGAAATGGTGAAGTTCATATAAAGCGATCTGAAGGTTCCCCTCCAACCAATATTCGGGGGGGGGGGGTGAGGAGTTGGTAGATGCGAAGAAACTGCCCCCGCTTGGACTGATGGCATTTTCGATGGCTCCAATTCCGATGGTAAAGAAATGGATACAGATTCTTCAGTAAAGTCGATTGTATCCAGTACATCAAAAAAGAGGAAATGAAGGGTGGAGAGCTGTTAACGGTTGTTCTTTAAAACCTTTTTTAGTCAAAACTGTAGTACAACCAGGATTCCAAAAGTAGAAGATTGTATTGGAATCAGATGTCTTAAATAGGGAGTTGAAGTGATGAATAGGTTATTGTTAGTTAGAGAGTTGTTATTTGAAATACGAACTACTGAATTACGAAAATAGACTATATTTTAACAATTAATTTAAAGTGTTTGAAATTAGATGAACTAAGATGCACAACTATAAATGAATTATGAAAAGATTAATAAATATTAAAGATGTAATGTTTAAACCTTGAATAGGGACGCTCTCGCGTTGTGTGAAACTTAACTGCTTGAACTGACGTGAACTATGACTGATGTTTATCTCGTGTATGTCTGATGTATATCTCGTGTATGACTGATGTATAACTGATGTGATACTGATACCCTCCTCCACTAGGTGCCGTTTATATTGGTATCACTCACACATTGGCAGGTGTGTAAGTACGTGCCACACTAAGACATCTCTTGCAGTATGTTGACCCTAGGTAGGTCGGTGACCGAGGTGGCGACAGATGGTGGCCAGTCGGTGGTTAACAAAGACTGTTTGTTAATGGATGGTAGCCAAGTGGCCTCTTGAGTGTACAGTGACCCTTGTATGAAGGGTATACAGGCCAGGTGGCCTCTGTACATTGACCGTATAATGACCCCTGTTTGAAAGGGATTTTGTTTGCCGCGGTTCTTGACCTGAAGATAGCGGCTGGCTGGAACCACTAGTTATAATTTTTAGATTTATAATTTAAAAATTATATCTTTTTTTCTTCTTGCCATCACAATGATTAAGAAAACTCAAATAGTCCAAAAGTGAGAAATAATGAAGTTAATGATAAACTTTATTTCGGTAGTTCTAGTAATGATGATTGTTTGCATTATAAAGAAAGAGCGTTATTAATTCTATCATAAAAAATAAATTAAAAGATATTAATTTTCTTATGTTCATAGAACGCTATGATATAATTATGTTACACGAAACATTTGCAGGGAGTAAGGATTTTGAAATAATAAAAAAGTATTTGTGTCAGTTCAAATTGTGTTGTATTGAGGCAGATAGAGTAGTTAAGTATGAAAGGACGATGGGAGGTTCCATTTATGGGATTAAGTGGGCTACATAATTTGGAGGGCATTGTAAATTTGTAAACTGGAATAAATTCTGTTTGTTTAAAGTAGTAATTCAGTATAATGATTGTTTTTACATATTGCCTGTATATAATTGAGAAAAGAATGTTTGTGACTTATCAGAGTTACTGTATGAAAAATGTAATAATAAGGTTCACCTTTATTTCTGGTGACGTAGCTCATATAGTTAGCTCTGCCATATCAAGTTTTTGTTTAGTACATATTTTATGTTTAGTTTGTTTAATGGAAATTATATGTAACACCGATTAACATTTTTTTAAATTTTGTTCCTGAAGAAGACAATAAATTTGTCAAAACGTTGGAAAAGAGTTAAAGAAAAGTGTAAAGTTTATTGACCCCTCCTCGAGATCTCCTTTAGTTATTATTAGATCGGTCGAGAATCTTTATTAGCATGAAATATTTACGTTAAAAAGAAAAAAAAGTGTTTTCTATAAAGATATTATAGAAAACATGGGAACGGTTAGAAATTCTAAAGATTTCTGGAATTCATTGATCATTTTAAAAACAAGCCTTTCATTGGGAGTAGTGAAATAGGTAGTAATGATTGGTTTAAATATTTCCAAAATCTGTCAAACGAAAGACGTAGGAATATGCCAATCGCTTATGCTCCGCCCTTATTAATGGCAAAAAATGTTAGATTGCCCTCTAAACAGTTCTGAATTATTACAAGTATTAGCTAAAACAAAATGCAACAAGATACCTGGTTACGATAGAGTAACTACCCGTTTTATAAAAACCGCCCTCCTAATTTCCAAGATATTATGTTAAATTGCTTCAATTATATGTATGACACAGGAGTAGTTCCTGAAACTTTTAAGACCAACATTATATTCCCCTTACACGAAAAAGGCGATCTCCTTTCCCGATACCATTTTAAAAATATTTACTAGCTTGTTTTCAAATCGTCTTTCAGGAAGTTCAGGCAAGTTTTCTCAAATCATATAGTACCATTGATAATATATTTATACTGTTAAATATTGTAAATTTAAAAACTGAAGGAAAAGGGAAGAAAGTCTATTGTTTTTATATAGACTTCCGGGCCGCCTTTGACTCCCCGGAAAGAGAGCTTTGCTGTACTATAAGCTGTACAATATTGGTGCTTCCCATAAATTTACCCGTAGGTTAACCCGATCTGCTGTGTGGATGAAAAATGGATTAACTTCTAGTTTTGAAACAAAGGTCGGTTTAAAACAAGGCTGTGTTCTGTCACCTTTGTCATTCAGTCTTTTTGTTAACGATCTTCCTGATTTTTTGGACGGGGGAGTCTGGGTTGACAACCTAAATGTGAAATGTTTATTGTATACGGATGATGTTTGTATAGTTGCTACCGCTCTGAAAACACTACAAAATACGATCTACAAGCTCGAAATGCTCGAAGACTATTGTGAGATTTGGAATCTCAGTGTAAACCTGGACAAGACGAGAATAATAGTGTTCAGAAAAGGAGGAAAAATTGTCGGCTTGCGAACGTTGGTTTTACAAAGGAGTGAGGTGGTAAATTATTATAAATATCTTGGTGCGGGCATAACGCCACAATTAAATTTTAAAAAGCATTTAAAAGAAAAGTTAGGAAATGCTAAATTTGGACTATATACTTTGTGGGAAATGTTCCTAAACCACAATGAGGTTTCCTTGTCATCCATGTTTCAAGTGTACAGGTCGGTGACAAAAGCGTGTATGCATTACGCCTCAGAGATCTGGGGTATAAAGCAATATGATGAAGTCGAGCGAGTTCAATTGTATTTTATAAAAAAAACTGTTCGTTCTCCCTTTATCCATACCAAATTTCATAGTTTATTTAGAGACTGATACAAAATTAATATTTATAGATACCCTCAGAACATATATTAACTACTTAGTTAAAGTATTAAATCTTCATGACAATGTTTGCCAAAGTTTTTAGCAAAAAAAAAAATTATAAACAGAAAATTATATTGGTTTCGAGACCTGCAACAGTTATATTTAAAATGTGATCGTACATTACCGGAAGAACCATAAGGTCTAAATCTCAAAAGGACTCTAAATCATTTATGTGAACGTATTGTCTCCGAATTAAAAAATAAATTAATACAATAGGCATCTAAATCAGTATTTCATAATTTGTATATCGACCTGTCAAGGTATTTAGGTGAAAATGCTTACCTTACTGATAAAAATAAGCTATTCTATATGAGAACTATTTTTAGAGCTAGAGGACAGTTAATTAAATTAAATTCTCTGTCAGTTGAGAAGAGGGACGTTACAAATGTGCGTTGTGTAATGTGGGCGTGAAAGAGGATTTTTTCATTTTTTGGGTATTTGTCCCAGTTTAAGCAAATTTAGGCGTTCTTCTTCTTCTTCCTGTAGCACTACGGCCCTTGAAGGACCTTGGCTTCCTGCAGCAGATGGTTCCAGACGTCCCTATCCATAACCTTCCTTCTCCATTGCCTTACTTTCATGTTTCGGAGATCGGACTCTACATCCTGCAACCATCGCAGTCGGGGCCTCGCCCTAGGTCTTCCGCCGCCCGGGAGACCTTTATATGCTTTCCACGGCGCACTCTCTCTTTCCATTCTGTGGAGGTGACCTAACCATCGCAATCTTCCCAGCTTTACCACCGTGACTAAGTCATCCTCCTTAAAGAGCTGCTTCAACTCAGCGTTCTTTCGGCACCGATAAACGCCGTTTTATATATCTCATTGCTGGCCCGTATATATATCTCAGCACTTTCCTTTCCCAGCAGTTGAGTTTGTATTCGTCGGCTACCGTCAATGTCCAAGTCTCAGAACCCTACATAACGATTGGCCTGAGGATGATCTTGTATATGGCAACTTTAGCTTGCCTGGAGACATACTTATTACGGATCGTCGATCTTAGCGCCCCCAGGCATCTATTTCCGGCTAAAATTCTACTTCTAATGTCATTGCTGACCTCATTTTTGGCCGTAAGGGTTGCTCCTAAATATTTAAATTCCCTTACCCCTTCAAAACGGTACGGCTCGACTTGAAGTTCTCGGAAATTCCTTTGTCTTCTTGTAGTTACCATATATTTCGTTTTTCCTTCATTGACGCGAAGCTCGAAAATAGCAGCTCCTTCCTCTAGCTCACTGAATGCAGTTTTTAGTGCCGCAGCAGATCTTGCAATAAACACTACATCATCTGCGAAGTACTGGGTCATGCGGTTGTATATGGTGCCTCCAATATTGGATGTTATTTTCCTTACTGCCATTTCCAGCACCAGGTTTAAGAGGATGGGTGATATTGGGTCTCCTTGTCTTAGACCAGTGTTTACTGGGAATTCTTGAGACACATTGCCTTGCACCAATACTTTAGCTACGGTGTTAGTTAGGGTCATATTCACCAGTCTAATCACTTTCGCAGGCACTTGCAGGAATTTTAGACATCTAATAAGCCCTGTACGTGAAATGGTGCCATAAGGCGTTCTTACTTTTAAAAAAAAAACACTCTGGATCGATTCGAATTAATTCATTATTTAAATGGTAAACCTTACTCTGGTCTCTCTTCAGAACGCAAATGGTAAACCTTGGATTGCTTTATATAAATACATAAAAGTAGTCTACGATTACAGGCTTGAATTAATTCAAGAATTTGATTATTTGAAAATAAGGAAAAATGTAATTATTGTTACACAAAATATGTTTAAAGTTAACCAACTGTTCTATATTGTTAAGGCCAACCCGACAGACGGACCTTGTCCATTGTCTCTAGATGTTTACGACCAGTGAGCTTTGTGAACGACCAGTGGAGGATTAGGAAAAATGAAGAATTGTACCAGCTGTACAAGAACGAAGACATCGTGACCTTTATAAAGAAAGGTCGTCTCCGCAAATGGTAAACCTTGGATTGCTTTATATAAATACATAAAAGTAGTCTACGATTACAGGCTTGAATTAATTCAAGAATTTAATTATTTGAAAATAAGGAAAAATGTAATTATTGTTACACAAAATATGTTTAAAGTTAACCAACTGTTCTATATTGTTAAGGCCAACCCGGCAGACGGACCTTGTCCATTGTCTCTAGATGTTTATAACAAAAAAGAATTTTCTATTATTTTTTATTTTTTTCAAATAAACATCTCTATTTTATCTATCTATATTGAAATGGCATTGTACAGGAAATCCTAACGTTACCCCTTCCTACCCCGGAAAACCTCTTAAATGAATTTTCCAGGAAAAATGTTTCAAGTTCACTGGTAGCATCAAAAACGAAATACCAAGTTTCAGCTTTCTGGATTTTCCATCATGAGTCCCAACCCAAACATAGACCAATTTCGGAAAACCAATTTTTCAAACTCAGAAGACCACAAGACATTTCCAATGAAAACTAAATTACAAAATTTTGACACGATTTTACTTACTCTTAAGTAAAAGATCATTTTCCTTTTTTTGGTAATCTTGTAAAGAAGGAAGAAATAGTCAAACTCTTTAATATTACAATCAAATATTATTTTACCCAAAAGCATAATAATCTCAAATTAATTTAATTTTTGTAGTAGGCTATAGAAAGGTTTTTTAATATAAAAAAGAATAAACTCCATCGGTGAGAATAATATGTAATATTATTTAATAAAATGCATACCTGTTGTTATCTAACCATTTTACTTAAATTATCCCCCCCAAAAATCTATATTTAAATTAATATAAATTGCTATAAATAATCTAATTCCAAAAGCAATTTTACCCTGCATATTAATTATTGCGTATTGTTAATTAAATTAATGGTATGTTTATATAATATATATTTACATGAATAACTATATCACAATAGGTAATATAAGTCCTACAATTAATATTTATTGGTTATAAACGCTTTGAGTAATTTGTTCCACTCTACCGATAATTATTAATAAAATTACTACGAAATAATTTTCTATTCTACTTCCCAACATTTGCTATACAATGAATTTAGTTATGAGTTTAATCAGTTTCTATTCAAAAATAGGCAATTCATTGATTAAAAAAATTCCTTTCTTTTTTTTTATTATTTATATTTACAAATAACAAATAATATGTACATTTATGCATAACAATATCTAAATGTTCTTCTTCTAAAGTGATACTGAATAAAGTTAATGAATATGAAGGGCTAAAAAAAACATCCTACCTTTAGCCATAACTATACTTCTCTATGATGGAATTTCAAGAGAAAGTATCAGAACGCCTGAACGCGAGCCACTCAGAAAATACTAGTGTCGATGAGAAATGGCAGCAAATAAAGCTGACTCTGAAGGAGGCAGCTGTAGAAGTCTTAGGCTGTAAGGAAAGAGATGAAGAAATGACTGGTATGATAGAGAATGCGCCCAAGCAATTGAAGAGAGAAATAAAGCAAGAACCAAACTCTTGAAGAGAAGAACTAGAGCCACGCAGGAGGAGTACAAGAGAAAAAGAAAGATAGCAAAGGAGGTATGTAGGAAAAAAAAGAGAGCGAAGGAAAAACAGATAATAGAGAAGATACAACTGCAATATGAAGGAAAAAACAGCAGAAAATTTTATAAAGGTGTCAAACAGATAAAGGTTGGATTTACACAGTGCATGGACTTTTGTAAAGATAAAGAAGGAAACATTTTGGGAGCGAAAGCAGATGTAGTGAACAGGTGGGCCGAATACTTCCGTGAAATGCTAAATGTAGCAGGATTAGAAAGTAGAGATATCCCTGAGCCTGAGGTAGAAATAAGGGTGGATGAAGCAACGGAAGAAGAGATACCACCTGAGAAGGAGGAAATAGAAGAAATAATCCAACCATTTAAGAACAATAAGTCGCCAGGAGCTGATGAGATCCCGGCGGAATTACTGAAGTATGGTGGAGACAGGCTCATAGAATTCATACATGACCTCATTCAACAGATCTGGGTGCATGAAGAAATGCCAGAGGAGTGGAATACGGCGATTCTCTGTCCCATATATAAGAAGGGTGACAAGCTAAATTGTGCAAATTACAGAGGAATAGCACTTTTGCCGACGCTGTATAAGGTTCTTTCTATAGCAATAAATAACAGATTAACCGCATGGTGTGAAAAAACGATCGGAGAATACCAGTGCGGTTTTAGAAAGAACCGATCAACTACAGACCTTATATTTTCAGTAAGGCAGATGTTTGAAAAAGCATATGAATATAACATAGACCTGCATAATGTTTTCGTTGATTTCAAGCAAGCCTATGATTCTTTGCACAGAATGGAACTAATGAAAGCCATGAGAGGTTTGGGAATCCCAATCAAGTTGATAGCCCTGGTAGAAATGACTTTGAAAGAAACAAAATGCCGGGTGAAAGTACAAAATGTCCTCTCTGATAGTTTCTCTGTCACTAATGGTTTGAGGCAGGGAGACCCGCTAGCGCCGGCATTGTTTAATCTGGCATTGGAATGGGCAGTAAGAGCAATAAGGACCAACCCTAAAGGTACTATTTATAATAGACTGACCCAACACCTCGCGTATGCAGACGATGTACTCATCATTGGGCGCACTAAAGCAGCATTGGAAGGGGCCCTGGAGGAATTTGAAAGAAAAGCTATGACTCTTGGCTTGAGAGTCAACGAAGAAAAAACTATATACATGAGATCGTCCAGGAACCAAGCTGCGATGCCTGAGAAGGTGAAAATTATGCTCATGAGTTCGTAACTGGAGATAGTTTCAAATACCTGGGAGCGGTTGTGACGAGCAGAAATGAAATAGAAGCCGAAATTAAAGCGCGAACAGCTGCTGGCAACAGATGCTTATTTGCATTAGCGAAGGCTGTTCGCTTTAGAGTTTTGCCACGTGACGCCAAGGTTCTAATATATAGAACTATAATAAGACCAGTTGTAACTTATGCTAGTGAGACGTGGGTACTGTCTAAAGAAAGCGAAAGGTTGCTTGAGGTGTGGGAAAGAAAGGTCCTAAGAAAGATATTTGGCCCAAGCTTTGTGAACGGCCAGTGGAGGATTAGGAAAAATGAAGAATTGTACCAGCTGTACAAGAACGAAGACATCGTGACCTTTATAAAGAAAGGTCGTCTCCGCTGGTTAGGTCATGTGGAGAGAATGGAGGAGGTTAGACTGCCCAAAAGGCTCCTCTATGATCGACCCGGTGGTGCTCGCTGGAGAGGAAGACCTCGCTTGCGTTGGCTGGACGATCTCCAAGATGACCTCACCTCAATGGGTGTTAGGCGGTGGAAAATGAAGGCTAAAGACAGGGATGAATGGCAGAAGCTTGTGGACGAGGCCCGGGTCCTTTAGGACTGTAGTGCCATAATAATAATAATAATAATACTTCTCTATGTTCCAATTTTTAGTATTCAAATTTTATTTATGTTATTAAATCTGATAACTAGGTTAAATTTAAGAATTCAGAACTCCATTCAATGGTACTATCTCCAATTTTTAATTTTTAATTTATCTATATTCTGTTTATATTCATTCATGGAAATCCATTATCTCAGATAAGTAGAAAAATTGTATAAAGTTCTTTCTAAGTTAGATTTAGTTTCTGACATTGGATTCTGGATAAATATTTCATGTCAATGGTCTCTGCAATGAGGTACCCCATATACCTTATCATTCATGCGTTTTCAAGACAAATATTAAAAAAAAGATTCACCAGAACTGACTTGACAGAATTCGTCATACCGGTGCTTCGCACCACCATCTATCTGAGACCTATATATATATATGTACGTATATATAAGTACGTTTATATGTGCCAAAAGAAATAAAAAATAAATTACCAACATATTACTTTTTTTTTATTGGTTCCTTAATATAACTTTAGTAAGTTTTAAGTACACGGAATGTGAGTAATATCCAATACTCCATCCACTTTTATAATTAGGTTGCGTGATCGTTGTTAGAATGGATGTATTTATTAGAATGAACATATTTATTGGTATGGTAGTATTCATTGTATATACTCAAGATTGTATACATCTAGTTTTAAGTATTAAAACATATATTATCTATTAGTGAGCATTAACGAAAATAAGGAAAATATTCCATGAACAGATCATTAATTCTATAGAACAATCATTAATTCTACAGATTGGCAAAGAATGTGGCCAAAGACCCTAACAGTCAACGCCATAACAACACATATAAAAAAAAAAAAGAAGAACTAATAGTAATAATAATAATAATAATACACTTATTTGAAACATTTCCCTGGTTGAATTTTTTGGAATTTTCTCAAAATCGACTATGATGTGTGTTCGGTCGGCTCCCTTTGAGGGATTAACTCTGCCTCGATATTTTAACTTGGTAATTTTTCCCACGCCTGCCTCTCTTACGCGCCTACTCCGCCCGTGCGTGCGTTCGTTAATCCGCTCGCCTTTGAAATAATTCCGCCACTAATGCATTCTTGGAACTGGTTGTTGCTACCCCAACCCTCCGCACCACCCCTCTTCCATCCCTTTTCCTATTTCGTCATCTGACTACAATGTTTTCCCCTACTTCCTACGCCGGCCAGCCCCCTGTTTCCGTCCTCTCAGTTCAGTTGCTCTCTGTCGTTCGTCTGTGCTGGTTGTGTAGTGCTTATAACTCCGCTTCACTGTGACTTCGCCATTTAAGCGCTCATTCGCCAAGTTAATTTTCTTCATTATTCGCCCGCGAATAATAAGAAACTGACCGCACCTGCATCGAGGAGAAGATCTCTGTTCGTGCCTGGAGAAATTCATCACCTTCAGAAGCTCTCAGCAGCCTTCACCGTTTCCACGGAGCGTTCTAACACCTTTCTCCATTCACCTTATCTCCTTTCTTTCGCCACAAACACACTCACACACACAACACCTCCACATACAGACGCCATCCCTTCCTATCCCCCTTTCCGCCTATCTCGTCATCGCCTCTGCCTCAACATTCGCCGTCACCAAGAAGGTAAGTCTCGCCTTAATTTAACTACTTGTATAATTCACGTTACTTACAGTTTTTTCGCCCGTTTCTCGCGTCCAACTTCCGCCTCACCGCTCGCCACCTCGCCTTGGGTGTCTGCCGCGCAGACAATGTGTACCTCTGAACTAGCAATTTTATCGCACAGATAAGGAAGTATCACTTTTATATGAATAATTTTTTCCAATAAAGTTTTAGGTTGTTTGGTGACGTTGATTTCAATCAATGAGGTTGGTTAAATTATTGGCACACTCATTTGTACTATAATGTAATCACTTCTCAGCCAGCCTAGCTGGTTGGTACTTATCCCCTCACCACATCTATATTTAACTTGATACCAATGAATAAAATTTAATGTATAAAGAAAATTGCCATTTTTTTTTTCCATAATTACATGACCAGGAGAAAGAGAAATTCGTTTAAGTGATTCATACCAGTTTTTTAGCTGTACAAAGAAATTTTCATTTCTATTACGCTATTTAGAATAAATAAAACAAAATGTATTATTAAAAATTGTTCATAGTGCTATTCTTGGATTTATTAAGTGTAAAAAATTTTAACTGTAAATAATAAATAAGGAATACAAGTTAAACGTTAATAAGGAATAGAAGTTAATTAAGGAGTAAGGTAATTTGCAATAACAGTAATATAATAAAGATCGTAAGCCCATTTGCAATATGTAAAATGCAAATTTATTTGGCTCTTCTTAAACATCAAAAAACAAAACTATAATTTAGTATTCAGTAGTAATAAAAAAAATATATATATTAAAGCTTTAGATTCACTTCTAAGATATGATTTCCTATCGACGCATTCTACGTATTGCAAGTGATCTGAAGACTGAATATGTAACCTGACTCTGATTTTTTGTAGAGATATCATGCGTTATCTTATTTTAATTTGTGTGGTAATCTGTTTCCATCTGCGGTATGACAATATTTCTTTTTATGCATGTTTGATATAATTTTGATTACATAATTCTAGTGTAATATTTTTCACTTTAGGAGTAGATATTTATTATTTCTTCTTATTTATTAATTTAATGCTGTTTTCTACTCCTCCGATCGTTTTGCTAGGGAAACTGTTAGGAAAAAGTGGTTATTGGTTACATTTAGTTCCAACATAATGTAGGGTTTTCAACAATTTCAAAACAATGGATTCCTCCAAAGTTTGGTTTAATGGTCAAGAATACACTTTTTTCCCAAGGTAAGGAAGGGAAGTCATTAAATTTATATATTGGAAAGTTACGTCGATCATGAGTCAAAATTTGATACCAAATTTACCCGGTTAATTGGCCATATGTTGCAAAAATGGGCATCGTATTTTTTGTTGGTTATAGTTGTTCACTAATCTTAAAACGATTTCTTCTGGATGGTTGCGGCTGCCTCTGTAAAAAATATTCCATACTTTGGAAACTTAAACGAATTTGTCTTTTTTTAAATTCTCTTTATGCATGCAAACGAATGGGTTGCAACATTTTTTTTTTTTAATTTATCTTTCAGCATTTAATTATTGACAAATTTTGAGCCTCAGTTTTGAGACCATCTATCTTGAGACAAGTTATTAATTTCTATGAACCCTTTCCATAGACGAACGCGATATATATATATATATATATATAAAACTAGCTGTACCCAGTCCGCTCTGCTGCCCCCTTTTGAAATTAAAAACGTTATTTTATTTTATTAGAAAATATTGCGTCCCAAGCAAGATTTACTCACGAATTTTAGAAAGAAGACTAAGAGCCCTGCTAGAAAAGAAGATAGAGGAAGAGCAGTACGGGTTTCGCACGCAGCGTAGTACCCAAGACCTCATATTTACTATAAGACAAATCTCCGAAAAGCTTATAGAGAAAGATAAGGAGATAAGCTACTGCTTCGTGGACTTGGCAAGGCTTTGATAGAGGAGTAAAGGGAAACGAGGTTGACCAGGCATTGGAGAATCTTGGGGTAGATAGGGGGCTTCGATGGGCTGTACAAAGCCTATACAAAGTAAACAGAGGTATAGTCAGAAGCTGCCATAACACCTCCAAGGAATTTACGATGAATTCAGGCATTCGACAGGGATGTAGCCTTAGTCCTCTGTTGTTCATTGTCCTCCTTAACACAGCCCTACAAAATGCAAAAAGGAAAATGAGAGGGTTTATTTCGGCTACCGAAATCTCTGCCCAATAAGCTATACCTTGCTAGCGTATGCGGACGATATAGTAGTGATGGGATAAGGTGGAAGGGATCTTCAGGTCAACATTTTGGCGCTACAAGAAGAACGCAGGAAAATAAATGTGGTGATAAATGAAAATAAAACGAAAGTCATGAGGAGTGAGCAAGAGAAGTGAGCCAAATGGGCGAATTGTTCGTATTATTGGAAAAGTGTTGGAGCAAGTAGATACATTTAAGTACTTAGGAGCTCATATCACTGAAAACGGACTAATCGACACTGAAATTCGTGAAAGAATTCATTCCGCTGGAAGGTTTTTCAATGCAGTGAAAAAAGGCTTCATTAACAAGAAAGAGATCTCCAAAGGTACGAAGGTAACGATCTTTAAAAACACATTCATCCCAATCCTTACCTACGCGAGTGAATCTTGGAAAACGTAAGAGCCAATTACAAGCAATGGAAATGAGATTCCTACGCCGAATAGAGGAGAAAAGTAGAAGGGATAGGGTAAGGAACGCTATCATTAGAACAAGCCTAGATGTGAAGCCAGCCAAGTGGTACATTGAAGAGAGCCAATTAAGGTGGTATGGACATGTATGCAGAATGGACGAAAGCCGGATGGCCAAAATAAGCCATGAGACTCAGATCATAGGAAAAAGGTGGCGGGGTAGGCCTAGAAAGAAATGGGAAGACGGCATCAAAGATGCCCTTACTTCCCGAGGAATAGAGTGGAGCAGAAGACGACAGCTGGCCATGGAACGGGATACTTGGTCTGGTATCTGCAGGGGAACTCTTACACCGTAATGGGGTAGACAAGAGAAGATAAAGTAAGTAAGTAAGTAAGTAGAAAATATTTATTGAATTGAAAAATAATAAAGAGCGAATTGAAAAAAAAAATTTTGTTTTGAATACAAAATTTTAATGAAATACAATTTACAGAAAAAATGCATATGTTTTGTTAAAAATAATATTTTGATTGTAATGCTTTTCAAATGTAAACATTATTTTTCTGATTGCAATGCTTTGTGATACACAACATTTATTGTTCTGCCTTTGGGGGCATATATATATATACTATTAACTAATTCTCGAGATTTGCCTTTACGTACAACGGGCATTCATTTTTAGGTATGCAGATAAATGAACAAATTTAGAATTTCATTATGAAAGAAAGTGAAAATCATGTCTGGTAACCATCAACGCAGAATCTCCAATCATTATTGAGTGCTACCTAATAAATTTCATAATAACATATCGGCATATATGAACAACTTAAAAATGACGGCTCTCTCTTCAAAATATTAGCTGAATACCTTCTACCAATTGTGGTCGAACTGGCTAATATTTTCTACCACACTATATGGTCCGGATCTATAACTGATATATACTCACAGTTTCTTTATCAGCTTCGCTATCATTTACAACTTCATTAGCTTCAAGAATAACTTCAATTTCGAATGCTAACCATTTCTTAAGACGGCCTACTATGCGCTGTACCATTCAGTCATGACTTATGGCATAATGTTGTGGGGAAGTGCGCCACAATGTCTTTAAGTATCAGAAGAAGGTAGGTAGTTAGAATAATATACAGGGTTAGAAAAGATACAAGTTGTCGCGAACTATTTCCGCGATTAGACTTTCTTACACTACCCTGTTGCTAATATCCTTAAATGTGCCGTATTTGTACTAGAACAACCAAATAAGTAAGGGGAACTACCATAACATTACGACAAGGCAAAACAACTTATTGGAGGTGCGTGCACATCGGACTACAAAAGCTGGAAAAAGCCCACACTATATATGGCCGCTAAAATCTATATAATTGTTTGCCTGAGTCTTTGCTTCAGGTGAGCCTATCAAAGAATAAATTTAAAAAGAAACTTAAAAAATATTTACTAAATAAAACTTATTACTCCATAAACGAGTACCTCTGTAAATGATTGAAAATTTTCTTTTTTTTGACACTGTTCTGTACCTTTGGTGCTGCATGAATTAAGTATCTATCTATCTATCTTACTGGAAGCTTCCGGCTCCTCCCCAGAATCCTCTTCCACCTGTCGTTCAATTCTCTTATTGATTCTTCTGGAGTAATAAACTTTTTTTTCTTGTAAACAGTTATTTATATGTTACTTGCACAGTTGCTAAGTAAAAACTGAAGAAAAACTATGTTGACCACTAATTCTTTGACCTGCCGAACTAAAAGGTAAGTAGGCCAAAGAACATCCATCCTTAAGGGTAACCATTATTTTAAGAGTTGGTGTATTTCATTTTTATCAATATTCCAATAAAATTATTATAATAGTTGAAATTAAATGACAAAAAGTTCTGATATATAATATGTATTAAACACTATATTATATATCAAGATTTTTTGTAAGTTAATTTCAACTAGGTATCATATTTTGTAAAAGCTTTTAAGTCCAATAAACAAAACAAAGTTACAAGATCATTATGTTTCTAAACTTAGGAATCAAAGTCTGAGAAATAAGAAAAATATTCATATGTCATTTGAATACATTTTGGCCGTTCTAGGTTGACCAAGCGATTAAACTCAGAGGAAAAATTTGTAGACAAGTATAAAACGGCATTTTAGGAAAAATCACAAAATTTTAAGATCACACCTTTAAACAAAAAAAAAAAAAAAAAGTAATTGCATTTTATATAAACCAAATGTGTCGAAATAATAAATTGCAAGCCATTAAAAATACAAAATTTAATTTATATTTTATTAAAAAACAAAACAAAAAACTATTACAGAGAAAAGTTCATAGTTAAAAAGTATTTAACTAAATAATAAATTTTGTTAACTGGTAATATTGGGTAACAATGTGGTAAACGCTAACTGTTTGATTGGCAGCGATAATTCGGTTGTATTGCCTTTGGTTTGGTAACTGTAACTGTGTAGTTGAAGGGTTGGGTGGTTCGCTTTACCATCCTAACTTTGGTTTGACTGATTGCCATCGCTTAGGGGTTGACGTGAATTGGAGTAATTAACTAGAGACCATTAAGTTTGGTACATAATGGAATCATAGACATTTCCGTTCAATGTTTTGGCCACAGATTTTATTTCCTCTTTAATTTATTATGACTGTTATTATTTTTATTGCTTTTTTTTTTTTTTTTTTTAATTACAATTACTATAATAAAGTTTAACTTCTATTCCTTATTTATTATTTACAGTTAAAATTTTTTACACTTAATAAATCCAAGAATACCACTATGAACAAATTTTAATAATACATTTTGTTTTTATTTATTCTAAATAGCGTAATAGAAATGAAAATTTCTTTGTACAGCAAAAAAACTGGTATAAATCACTTAAACGAATTTCTCATTTTCCTGGTCATGTAATTATGGAAAAAAAAATGAAAATTTTCTTTATACATTAAATTTTATTATTTGTACCAAGTTGTGGTGAGGGGATAAATACCAATCAACAACTGGTAGGCTGGTTGAGAAGTGATTACCTTTTAGTTTTTTTTTTCCTTATGTCATCACGTTTTCTTGGATACTATCCATACGCTCCCTTGCAGCCCAATATAAATTTGCCTGGTGTATCCACCGGTTGTCATCTTTGTAATTTTCTCTTACATCCTCAAGAGAAGGACACGTGTCTAAATGAGATGCCGTCATTTCCTGTCCGGTATCACAGAGGGGGCATCTTGAGTCCCTCGAGATTCCTATTCTTCGGAGGTGCTTTTTTAAATAATCGTGTCCAGTTGCCATCCTAAAACACGCGACTGAGACATAGCGTGGTGCTGAAGCGGGTATCATGCCGTCATGATGTGAGAGGGTTTCCCACTGGCCTCTTTGTGCTTTCCTCTCCAAATCCATTTTTGTTTTTTCCAGCAAGGAGCTCCGAATCAGTCGTTTTGAACCACTGTATGGGATAGGCAATTCTGGTTGTTCCATTCCTGCACCCTGCTTAGCCAATCTGTCCGCTCGCTCATTTTAGGTATACAGATAAAAGGTAGCGTGATACATATTTAGGTATACAGATAAATGAACAAATTTAGAATTTCATTATGAAAGAAAGTGAAAATCATCAACGCAGAATCTCCAATCATTACCTAATAAATTTCATAATAACATATCGGCATTTATGAACAACTTAAAAAATGATGGCTTTCTCTTCAAAATATTAGCTGAATACCTTCTACCAATTGTGGGTGTTGATGATTTTCACTTTCTTTCATAATGAATTCTAAATTTGTTCATTTATCTGTATACCTAAATATGTATCACGCTACCTTTTATCTGTATACCTAAATATGTATCACGCTACCTTTTAGTATAAAAGAGCCTGCCAATAAGTTGAACCAACCTCACTAATTGAAATTCAACGTCACAAAACAAACTAAATTTTTATTGTATTGGAAAAAATTATTTACATAATAGTGATACTTCCTTATCTGTGCTGATAAAATTGCAGGTTCAAAGGCTATCGTCATAGTCGATTTCGAGAAAATTTCAAAAAATTCAACCAGGGAAATGTTTCAAATAAGTGTATATATCTATTATTATTGTTACTATTAGTTTTTTTTTATTTTTTTTTTTTTATAGTATGTATTATGGCGTCGACTGTTGGGATCTTTGGCCACATTCTTCACCTTACATATCTGTAGAATTAATGATTGTTTTATAGAATTAATGATCTGTAAATGGAATATTTTCATTATTTTCGTTAATGCTCACTTATAGATAATATATGATTTAATACTTAAAACTAGATGTATACAATCTTGAATATATACAATGAATACTACCATACCAATAAATACGTTCATTCTAATAAATACATCTATTCCGACAACGATCACGCAACCTAATTATAAAAGTGGGTGGAGTATTGAATATTACTCACATTCCGCGTACTTAAAACTAAGATATAAACTATGTACATTATTTACAGAACATAGGTGCCGGGGTTACCATTTCCAGCTCAGACCCCTCCAAAAGTCAGTGGCTCCCGAATTAAAAATAAAGTGAAGGAAAGTTTCCTTTTAAGACTAAACGTTGCCACCCCTGATCGGTATTGACTTGGTCATCCTGATGATCAGCTAACTTTCGAAACTGGTCGTTGAACACAAAAGGAAGAAAGCTATCACGGAAAGTATCTCTGATGCTTTCCAGCTTTACAAACCCATATTATCGTTTAGAAATGTTTCTATTTCATTTCTATCGCAACATTTTCTGCACAGCTGTTCTGTTCGAAGTATCTCATTTACATATATATATATATATACGAGGTGTGTAAATTAAGTAATGAGACTGATTTTTTATCTTTTTTTTATTCAAATAAAATTACAATTCAACATTGTCCCCTTCAAATTAACTACCTTGGGAAGCCACACAACGCTGAAGACGATTCTTCCATTCGTCATAGCAGTGCTGGAACTCGGATACTGGAATAGACTTCAGTTGGTCGGTTACGGCTGTTTGAATATTCTCCAATGTTCCAAAATGACGTCCCTTGAGGTGATTTTTCAATTTGGGGAACAAAAAAAAGTCACATGGACTCAAGTCGGGTGAATAAGGAGGCTGAGGAGCCACAGGAATGTTATTACTGGCCAAATACTCATTAATAGAAATCGCGGTGTGACACGGAGCATTGTCGTGATGCAACACCCACTTGTTTTTGATGTTTGGTCTCACACGCATGACTCTTTTTCGAAGTCTCTCAAGAACTTCTCGGTAAAAATGTTGGTTTACCATTTGGCATTGAGGCACAAATTCTTTGTGAACGATTCCTTGGCTATCAAAAAAGCAAATCAGCATGCATTTGATTTTTGACTTGCTCATTCTTGCTTTTTTTGGCCTTGGAGAGGTTGAAGTGTGCCACTGCATGCTCTGACGCTTAGTTTCTGGGTCATACTCAAACACCCAAGACTCGTCTCCTGTAATAACACGTTCCAAAAAATTGGGATCGTTTTCAATTGCTCCCAAAAAGTCAAGGCTCCTTTCCTTTCTGATGTCTTTTTGCTCTTGTGAAAGATTTTTCGGAACCATTTTTGCACAAATTTTTCTCATCCCCAATTCATTAGTCAAAATTTGATGAACGGTTGTGTGAGTCAAATTCAACTCTTCGCCGATCATTCGGACTGTCAAACGACGATCTGAACGCACGAGATCGCGGATTCTGCCAACATTTTCGTTCGGTTCTTGAAGATGAAGGCCTTCCGCTGCGAGGCTTGTCTTCAATTGATTCCCTTCCTTCTGCAAACGACTTAAACCACCTAAAAATCTGTGCTCTCGACAAAACATTGTCTCCATAGGCCTGGCACAGTTTTTCAAACGTTTCCGTTGCACTGTGCCCAAGTCTGAAGCAAAACCTGATAGCACAACGTTGCTCGTAATTGATGTCACTCATTTTTAAAACGCACTGAAAAAACCTTGCTCACAAAAAAAGTCACTACGGACAGTGCAACAACTCTAGCATTTTCAAATTTGCACTGGACGTGTATCAGATGTTTACTTGCCCTACCACGCATGCGCCGCGTCTTCAGTGTTGCCAGATCGAACACTAGAAAATCAGTCTCATTACTTAATTTACACACCTCGTATATGTCAGCTGTAGTGAATGCATTAATTTGCATTTTTAACTTTTGACCGTTTTTTTTTTAAATATAAGGCTTTTGTTTTTTTCAATTTAATCAATGTCTCCTGAAACATTATTTCTCTTTTTGTTAGAGAAGAATAGAATAGAAATGTGTTTTTTAAATGAAAATAAATTACATAATTATTTCTGTAAAACAAGGAATACAACTCACAGACATGGAATGTGTCTGTCTGTCGGAGGTCTGTGGTATCATTTAGCTTATGAAAAATAAAATAATAAAAAATACAACATAAAAACAAATTGTAATGATACATAAACGAAACAAATAAAAACAAATTAACATATTTACTATATTTATAAAATAAATCCTTATAATAGAAAATAAATAATATAATAGAATAATAGAAATAAATAAATAAATAAATAAATACATAGTAGAAAATAAATCCTTTATAATAATAATTGTTTTCGATAAGCTAGGGCATGTTGTACAAACTTTACTAACTGGAACCAGTTTACTGCCCCTCAGTAAATCAAGCACTTTTTCCTTGGTTTATGGATTCCTTGCTTAACCAGCGTACTCTTAATTCCTGTAATACTCTTAATATACCTTTACCTATTCCTGTATACTTAATATACCTATAAAAAGTATTTATTTCTCTTTCAGGATTCAGCGGCCATTTTCTTGAAAAACACATGAGTTTCCGGGTTGATACCGCGTTTCCCCCATATTGTAATGAGCCTCTTCAGGGTATAACGATCCTGAACACTACTTCTCACATGATCAACCTTTGCACCACCACAAAGAGAGTAAGAAGATCGCCAGATTCACTTATAAAAGAAGATAATATAAATTCTTTATATATTGATATCTACCCTCTAGTGTTATACATACTAGACTGAACTCAATTTAATTGAGTAAAAATTCTAGATTTTAGTAAATTTGACTATTAGAGCTGTGAAAATTGCAAAGTCGTACGATGGTTCATACCAGATTTTTAAGATTATTTTGGTATTTATGACATTAAATAAATCTGAAAAAAAATGTGGAGAAAAAATAACTTTGGTAGTTTTGGTATATAACTTTTTTCAATTTTTTTTTACGAAACATCACCACTTAGAAAATATATTTTTTTATTTTCATAATAAAGAATAGCTGTTCAAGAAATGGGACCAAGAAATCACTATTGCAACAGAGATTCTTCTCTTTCAACATTTATATACGTATATATATATATATATGTGTGTGTGTGTGTGTGTGTGGTACCATTCGTATGGTTTATTTCCTACTTGTTGTAAAGGCCGGAAATTCAGCGGTAAGAAAGAGCATTGAAGGAAATCATAAAAGCCGTTAGTAGATGGTTGTAAGCTGTATATAGTTGTGCCTTCCTTTTACTAGGACGTTCAAGAGATTCCCTGTTATAGTGTTCCATTGGAACTGGCAGTCTATTGGTTAGGTGGCAGGCGAAAGGGCATGGCTGTAGAAGGGTGGCATGATGGGAGGGGGGAGATGATAGGAGACGTGTCTGTGCATAAATTGACTTCCAAATATTCCCCATTCTTCCACCATCGTCTCCTTACCAGCTATAAGGAAAAAAACCATTCTTTTTCACAAGGCCAAAGACATAATGTTAAATTGTGGCAATTCGATCAAACATGGCCAATGTAAATATGTAAATTTGGTGCTTCTATTTCGCTAAAGAATTCTCTTTCTTTCTTATTTTTTTTACAATATTATATATGCAAACACGCTTAGGAGATGAGAGAGGTTTTTCATTACACTTTCTATAGTGAGCACACATAACAAAAATTGTTAAAAGCTGTATATTTATCCCAATTTAAAGAAGGAAAAAAAAGTAGAAAATTGTATTTTACAATAATCTTAGTTTTCTTTTTCATAAAATAACTAAAAATTACTCTCTGCTAATTCTGGTAAAAAAAACAAAAGCAATTAAAGTTTTAAATCAAGAAAGTTGATACAAATTTTACTCGGACTTTATAAAGCACCAATATATTTTGCCGTTTATCAATTCAAACAACTAAGGTAGGAAAACATTATCATATTTCAGTTTATGTGGATTTGAAATTATTCCAACATAAGAATGAATTTCATAAGTGTTTGGAAACTGGTGAGATATTTTTCTATGTTTATGTCACTGGAAAAAAATTGGTATGCCTTCTTGACACATCATTGACACGGTCATGTCCACGTTCACCAACATCATTTGTCTAAGTCACTGGCACGCTGAATACTCTACCGCCTAAATATCCAGGAGGAGAGAACCTAAAAATATTAAGAGAGATAGTTAGATATACAGTTAGAACATAGCTAAAAATGTTATCAAATAGTTGAGGGATAGCCCATGCAAAGTTCCCGGGTGCTGCATCCATTAGTGCTGCACTTAGATTTTCTTCTCCTAGAAGCCTCTGCAGCTCACTGTCCGATTATGACCAGTAACAAGGGAGCCGGTATCGGAGGGAAGGGGCCGCCAATAACCACAAATGGGTGAGATGTGTGGCCCTGCGGGGTATGGCCACTGTCTTCCAGTCTGAGGTCATTGGCATCATTGAATGCTGCGGCCTTGCGGGGAAGTGGCAGGCGCAAATTAAAGAGGTGCAGATGTTCTCTGATAGTTAGGGCGCACCGAGGGCTTTGAGCAAGCCATGTTGGAGTTCGAAATTGGTTGGCAAATGCAAGAGAAAGCTGAATACCTTAGCTATTCTCTATTCCTCTTCTGGGTTCTCGGAAATGCTGGAATAGAATGGAATGAGAGGGCGGACCGGCTGGCTAGGAAGGGATCCTCCTTTCCTTTTTGTGGTGCTCAGCCAGCTCTTGCCGCCACTAAGAGGATCTACAATGGTCAGATTGGACTTCGTGAGACGAGAGTTTTGGAAAAACATTGGGAGGGCACGCAGGAGTCCCTCCAGGCCAAACGATTTATCAAACGGACTAAGCGGGGAGTTTAGGATTTCCTCCTGCCCCTGAGTAGGATGAGATTGAGGACTTTAGTAGGTGTAGTGGCTGGTCACACATCGGTGGTTAGTCATTTACATACGTAATACAGGGAGGACGTCTAGCCCAATGTAACAGAACTGTGATGATGGCGGTAGGGAAACGGTGTATGATTATTTATGTCAGTGCCCCCGTACCGCTGGTTTCGTGTATTTGGGAGGCCCACACTCTCGTGGGAAAGCCTGAGAGGGTTGGAGCTAAAGGATATTTTAGGATATTGTAGCCAGACCAGCAAACTACTGGGAGAGATTAATTAGGGGGTTGATTTAGAGGTGAATGGGGGGGGGGTGTTAAAGCCATATAGGCTTCGGTGCCTTGCCGATAGGCACCCATCTTAATAATAATAATAATAATAATAATAAAGTGATTCTTATTTGAAGAGTATGACAAGTTAGTGAATTAATAAAAAATATAAAATAATTATTTATTTTGACAATTCGAGTTCAGGTTGGCCCACACGAGCGCACTCAAGTGTGACAACTGAACAAGAATCAATGAAGAGAGCGATAAAGCCGAGAAGCGATAAAAAAGTTATAAAATCACTTTACACTCGCGTCAAATATTATATTTTTTCCACAACAGTTAAAACTATTTTAAATTAAAGTTATCAAGAGAAATAAGACGTGTATGTTTAACCATTACATGAGAATAATGGAAAAATGTGCAGCTCTTCTGTGTTTCCGGACATGCGGGAATAGAATGCAATCAGAGAGCGGACAGGCTGGCTAGGGAGGGATCCTTCTTACCTTTTTGCGGTCCTAAGAGGCTCTTGCCGTCACTAAGAGGTTCTGCAATGATCAGATTAGACTTTGGGAGCCGAGAGTTTTGGAAAAACATTGGGAGTACATGCAGGGGTGCCTCCAGGTCAAAAGATTTATCAAAGTAAAAGGTAGACAAAGGTACAAACTAAGTAGGGAAAATAAATATTATTAAAAAATTAATTGAAAATTATATGCTTTTAATGAAAGTAACATTTTTATTTTATTGATATTTTTGAATTTTATTTTTCATTTTTATTAATTCTTTATAAATAGATTAGTGGCGAGGGGGGCAAGTGCTCTACAAGTATCCCAGCAAAATAATGCTGATACTGTTCATAATTTACTACGTTAAAAAAGATATTTTTTGATTGAATGTATAACATTCATTGTGTGTGAAAAGTATTTTTCCAACTTTCCTCCAGTTGTCACACATTCATTGTCGCTCACATTCATATTATTTTGAAAAAATAAAAGATATGTTATTTACGTAAACAAATTAGCAAACATCTAAGACTTATTTACTGAAACAACACGAATTTGTACAATTTTATAGACCAATTATAATAGAGCAAACATGAATTAACTTTGTTAAATAATTCATCAGAATTTTGTTTATTCAAGACAAAATAAATTTGAAAATATTCTTTAAGAGAAATAATATATATACAGGGTGTAATATATATATATATAAACAAGGTATATGGATAACGACTTTTTCTCGGAAACTAAGATAGCTAGAAAAAAACTAAAAAATACATGTCCCCGAGGTTTTTTGTTAGAAAACCAAATTTAATTTGCAAATTTGTTTTGGTGCTTCCAGAAGCGAGATACAGGCACCAACTTCATTTTTTCAAATGGGGAAGTGTGGTTTTTATTTAAGAAATAGATTCCTCTATTTCTTGTAAGAAAAATTTACTTGGAACGGTTTTTTTCTTTGAGCGATATTTTACAAGTTATAAATGAAAACATGATTCCTATAAGAAATTTCAAAATGATATTATAACGGCTTTTTTAATTGAATAAGAAGAAAAGTACTATTTCATTATAAATTTTACTCCTCATAATTACAGATCTTGCTCGAACTGAACACCACCATTAGAGATGTATTTCTTTGGTCGTAAGCTACAACTGGCAAGAAAAAGCATGTGTATGCATCTCTTGATGCATTTCAGTTCATTTATTCAGTTCATAAAAGTTCATTTATTGATAATAAACTTTTTAATTTACCGGAAGCCAAGAAGAAGTAAAAAAAAAAAAACTAAAAACTTTTAATTGCAATAAATTTACATAAAATGTAATAAATTTAATAGTGGTAAAAGTTTTTTAACTAAACAATATTATTACTGTTTATATAAACAAGTTACAGTTTACTGATTTATTACAATAAAATGATAAACAATTAAATAGTTTGTACAATTTTCCTATATTACCATTAAAATTAGTGGTGTGTGTGTGTGTGTGTGTGTGTGTGTGTGTGTGTGTGTGTGTATGTGTGGTGACGATGGAATGGCTGAGTTGGATCGTTAGTTTAACTCATCTGAGTTATCTGATTGCAAACTTAGGGGTACCCAGTGAATATATACGCCTCTCCCCTTAAACTTTCCTACTTTACCATATAAATGTCCCTCCATGTACATGTCTAACAGCTAAATTTACAGTTCATATTCAAATTAAATAAAACTAAAAAAAATATTTATATACTTATCTGATTAAAAGTACTTTAGATAGAACTTTATTTGGAATGAACTTTCTAGATTTCACTTTTCTTTTTCTTTTTTTATTACGCAATGATCATACTTTTTTTATTACGTAAGAAGATAAATTGCGATCGTGTCACATTTTCAAAATTACGTTATCACCGGAAATGTTTGAGTTCCCCGTAAGTTAGAAAAAGACCCACGTCTTTACGAAAAGTAAGACACCAAGAAGTTGACCACCAATGGTGGATCGGTCTGTTGGGGGTGTTAGGAAAGGAAAAGCTGATTCCGGGGCAAAAATGGCTGCTCTAATGCAATTTCCGTACATCAATACATTATCTACATCTGATGTTAAAAACCATGGTTAAAAAGTTATGCTATCATAGAATGGGAAGAATGATATACAAAATCATCAACCCGAAAAGGTAAATTTTACAGATCCCTACAAACTTGTATACCTCGAAAACCCTGGTTCCACAATTATTCCGAAAATAGAAAATTTTACACTACAATAAACAGGCTTAGAGATTTAATCATAACTATTCACCGCATCACCTAGCCCGCAAAGGCGTCACAATTGACCCATTCTGCTCTTGTGATCAAATATCCATTGCCGACTCTAACCACATAATATTAGCCTGCGAAAAATACACACACGATAGAGATCAGCTATGGAAGGCGTTAGAACGGACTAATTTGTCCACTACCATCAAATTTACATACCATTTTGACACACAATAAAGACGATATATATTTGGATTTGTACAGGTACATAAAGACGGAACAATATACTGTGTAATAGACAATAATACACTAATATCCATGCACCCACCCAACACACAAACAAAATAGAAAAATTTTCCAACGAAATTTGTCAACGTCCGAAACAATAATAATGGCTATCTGCATGAGTCAGAAGGCCAGAAAAAAAAGTAAGAAAAAACAAAAATTAGTGAATGATACAATATATTTAATGTTTCTGTGTATATGTTTGTGTTTGTGTTAGACTTCCTCTCAAACCTGATCTGTCTTGTCTTCAATCTTCCTAGACCTCTATTGGGAATAATCTCTTCATCTGAAGTTTTTTTTATTCAAGATTTATTAATAATGTGCATTGATCCTATTCTAACATTACCTTCTATAACGTCATTCGACCATAAAGTCTTCATAATTCTTCATATGTCTCTCAGTACTTTCTACGAATCTTTTTACAACTCTTGAGATAATAAACCTTACAACGTTTCCGGTTCTTATATTCTGTTTCCTTTTAACTGTTCAGAATAGTCAATAAATATCACTTTTTTATTTCGAGGGTCAAATTTCACTCGTCCTGACAGACAATCTAAAAAAAAAAACTTTAAAGCCAAATTCCTTTGGCGTAGGATAGGTCTGGCTACTTATCTCTCCAAACTTTTATATAGTGTTAAACCGTCTAGGCTTTCTCGTCAGACATCTATTACGAATGTAATTGGTTGTGTTTTCCACTATCAAGCATGGAATTGGATATAAATTCAAGATAAGTAGAATTCTATATTCATACACATTATGAAATAATTTTGTTACATACTTTTGTTAGCGATTTTACTTTTCAAGATGCATTCAAATATAAATAAAACTGTATGTTGATTAATGAAAATTATGATACCCGGAAAAAAACAGAATGAGGGTTTTGTTAATTAAGAGCGACAACTGGGCTTATTTGAATGCAGAAAATAAGCGAACACTGCTAGCTCCTGATGATAAAAAATCAAAGAATGCAGTCTCAGTGTGAATCAACTACGACGGTAATGCTATGTCAGGTAACATTTTTATGTATTTGCCGCACTGAATCAAAACAAATTAAGGATTACACCACCTCTAATAAAGTTTGATTAAAACTTGCCAGTATTTATCAATCAAAAGGATCGGCTAGAGAAACTACCCTTTTTGAAACAACTGGCCTTGCAGCGCATAATATACATGAACATATTGACAAATTCTTTGACGCTGTAGTCAAACTAGCGGAAATGAAAGTACTAATCAACCTTGATTTATTAGCAATAATGATTGTGTAGGAGGCTCCCTCCCTTGAATGTAAAAATATTATGTTGTTAAATTAGAAAATACGATCAAGTTATCATGCTTTCAGTTCGGAAAGTTACTGATAGTAATTTTAAGTCTTATTTCGGATCAATGTGGAATTTGTTTTAGGTGAACGTGTCATGATAGGATTCGCTACATCAATAAGCAGGAACATACAACAACCGATTTACCGCCTATTCCAATCTATAATTTTTGTAAACTGCTCCATGAAAAATTGAAATGGTGTCTTCGGCGCTTCGGACACTTGGATTTAAGAGATTTAAAGAAGCTGCTTTAAAAGTTATGGATTTTAATTTCAACATTGCTTATGATTTGGAATGTGATATCTACATTTTAAAGATGGCTTGAAACTGTTTTCCGGAAAATCTGAAACAAAGACTCAATCATTGGATATTGAAAATTCAGATATTTGTGTTTAATGAGTAGAAAATCAAATGGTAATGCCAAATGTGTTCTCACTTTTATTAACAATTGTTCGACTGACAATTGAAGACTTACCGGCTTCGGCTTTTTTTTTTTGAGCTCATTGGCGCAATGGAAGAGTTCTGGTCCTATAATCTGTAAGAGAGAAGTTATAAAAAATAAAGTTAAAGTGAAAACGTAGATTAAATTCAAATAAAACTTGTACAATTGAACATTATTTGTAACAAATATACTTGAGACAAAAATAGTTCGTCTTGGGGTGAGGCGGTTCACAACAAACCACTCGAAGTCCTAAGTGTTTGTACATGATAATGGCCGCGGAATCCTAAAATATTATCTTTATTTTAATTTAAAAATTGTTTTCCAACAGAGTTATAAATTTGAAGCTAACCAAAATGTGCAGAATATCTTGTAGATTACAGCACGTGGGAACACATTATGTGAATTTTGTAATACTTTTTTCTGCTACCTGAGTTTGAATTAATTTCTTTTGATTTACAATTGGAAGATTTTCTTGACGTAGGGATGGATCTCTTCAATGCCATTAATGTCAAAAACCCTGCAGTTATTATTACTTCCAAATCCTTTGTTTTACAGATATCAGTTATTAGTTTAATTATATTTTTCGATAGGCTGTGTAAATCTTGCAACTCTTACATATTTCGCATTCAAGGATCGTGAGAAAGAAACAATGAAAAGTGTCTGCGCGGCAGACACCCAGGTGCGGTGGCGAGCTAGGAGATAAAATACCAAAGCACTTAATAATGTAAAAGGTGAAGAAAATAGCTGACGGAAGGTGGCGAGACTTACCCTTCTGATGACGGCGAATGATGACTGAAAGAGGCGTGAGGCGATAGGTGGATTGACAAAGGAAGACGTGGCGTGTGAGTATGTGTGTGTAAGTACGGGTCCAAGGGCGTAATGAAGAAAGAAATTTAGGCGCAGATAAAGGAAGCAAAGGGCTCGATGAATCGGATGACGCTGTTGTTGAAGGTACTGAGAGTAGTGAAGCAACCTAGGCGCGGAAGATGAGTTCTCCTGTAGAAGTTGGCGTGAAAAGACGAATTTGATCGCTAACAAGGTGCTAAATGTAAACTTGTAAGGCGAAGGCGCGTACAATGTGATCTAAATCGGAGGACAAGGCGAATTATGAACTGACACACAACGGTTAACAAGTAGGGCGAGAAGAAAAGAACGGCGGAAGAAACATTGTTGTGCGGGCGAGATATTGAAAGCAAGTGAAGAAATTTTATAGAAATAGAGGATTTTGAAGGATGTGGGAAAATAAGAAAGGAGCAAACCCCGAGAGATAAAGGTGCCGACAATCCCACCCGCCAAGAGGTAAAAATGCGAGAAAGCGTGAAGAACGAAGCGGGCAAAGAAAGAAAAAAAAGGAAATAATAATTTGGAAATGGCAAGGGATTAAAAGTAGTGTAGTAATAAAAAGGGCAATAAAGGGCGAAGCAAAGTTAATGCTCAAAGGTGCCGCGACCTAACAAAAAGCGAATGCTTACCAAACGACACTATAGTTCTGTAAGTGTTACATTACAATTAAATACCTATTGTTTCATTATTTTAGATTCTTCAAGTGTGGTATTGTTCGGATATTATGCTTCTTAGATCATACACTTCGGCTACCATTCTTTCTTTTTTTCTGAGAAATGTTGCGCTGTTTTATGATCTATGAAAGAGAGAAAACTGACTGTAAAGTCAATGAATTTTCTAAATATCTTGAAAGCATTGGCAGGTTGACAATAATCAAGTCTGCTAACTTTTATTTAATGAAGTTTAGCGCCAGTATGTTTATACTTGCACCTTGGTAGCTCTTTGAAGTGAAGGGTATGCGCTGAATAATGGGCATTTTGGTAAGTGAATTCCTTCTCCTGTCAAAGGAACTGCACTCTCACTATGACAAACAATTACTTCATTAAGTATTAGTTTAAAGCGGCCTCACACAAACATTTCATACAAGACTGGAGGTGGGGCAAAAGGAGTGACAGACACAAACACGCATATAACACACCACGCACATACAAAGAACGTTTGCTACCCGCTTTTGTGCTCAAAACATGTAGATATTTCCAAATAAAAATTCAATTTGAAAATTTTACAAAAATACAATAGTACCTCTTACTATAGTACAAAAGCAGATCTAGAAACTGCTAAAGTTTAAACATTATATTCAGTTAGGCCTCTGGGGTATCGGGGGAAATGAAACATACGACACGAAGTTCCAATTAAATTAAGTATACTGGAAGTTACTACTTGAATGATTTTTCATTTTTAGATTTTTACAAAGAGTGTTGCTCGGGTGTCTTTATTGAGGCAACAAACCTTCGACCGGGCGGCACCCGGGTCTGCTCTGGAAACTTAAGGGCATCTTCCCATTCATCTTATATCTTATCCTAAATTCCTATTTGACCGGCCGATACTTTCGAGTCCAAATCGGTACATCTCTCCCTCCTATCCGAAAAGCCAAAGCAGGCGTTCCGCAAGGTAGTATCCTTGGCCCAATCCGGTAATCCATATATACAGCGGATATTCCCACCGATCCAGATACCATTCTCCTCACCTATGCAGATGACACAGCCATTCTCTCTTCTAATCGTGATCCAGTAATATCACATAGAAATCTACAAGCCCACCTCATTTCCCTAGAATTGTGGTCCATAAAATGGAAAATTAAACTGAATGAAACCAAATCCCAAAACATCACATTCACTCTCCTCCCAATCTAGTATAACTCAATTCCTATCCCACCCACTAATGTCGTCCGCTACCTTGGGTTGTTCATAGACTAGAGACCTGGAATCCACATTCACGATTAAAAAGGATTAAACTTAACAAACGCTATCAGCTATTCAAAAGACTATTTGACAATAGATCTAATCTCTCTCTCTAGACAGCAAAAGACTGATATATAACTCTATATAACTGTAGTGGAATCAATTGTCGTGATTCCTCAGGTATGAAGTTAGATGTCTTGAAGAGGGATTTATTAGGCGGAAGTTAGTTTAGAGAGTAATTGCTTGAATTACTAACACTGAATTTATAAAAATAGAATATATTTTAACAATAATTTGAATGAGCCTAATGGTAACTACAATTAATATGATTTGATAAAAGTAAATAAAAAATTTTAAGAGTTAAATAATAAATAATTTAAAATGATTATAATAAATAAATTAATATGCACAACTATGAAAATAATTATAAGTGAAATCTTGTATGGACGCGCTCGGAACTCAAGTATAACTGCTGCTGTAAAATGATAGATAATATAATGATGTTACTGGTATAATGATGATGATATAATGATCCCCTCTTCCAGTGGGGCGAAGTTCATATTAGTCTTACTCACACACTGTCAAGTGTGTAAGTAAGTTCTCACACTAAGACATCTCTAGTAGCGCGCGACCTTGTGCGACCTTGGTTAGGTCGGCGACCAGTGATTCAGGTCAGTGGCCAGATTTGGTTGCCCATCGGCGACTTTCAAAGACCAGGTGGCTTCTGTTGAATAGACAAGGCTTTATCGGTGCTTGTCTTTGATACCTTTGTATTAAAACGGCAGCGGCCGGCTGTGGGCCCACTAGTTATAAATCATTCTTTCCTTTTGTTATATTTTGTGAAGGCTTTGACATTGTTATGTCATTACAATAACCAACCTGGACGTACAGTATTGAACTATGGGGTTCAACTAAACGTTCCAATCTCCATAGACCACAATCCCTTCAATCAAAAATCCTTCGTACAATCGTAAATGCCCTCTCCTATGTTTCCAACCTAACCGTCCATAGAGACATAGAAATTCCTTTTGTCAGTCTAGTTGCCAGAACCCGATATAAAAAATTCCATCAATCCCTGTAATCCCATTCTAATCCTTTAGTCTGTCGTTTAGGATCCCTCACTATTCCAGATAACCCACCAAGGCGTATAAAACGCAAATGGCCTCGTGATTTTGGTGGTTTGATGGTTTAAGCGTTGTTTAATTTTATTTAAATTTATTTTGTGTATTTCTTATATTCTTTATATTTTGGTTAGTTAATTGTAAAGTAAGTCTCCCTCCAACAACAGAGTTTAAAGATTAGACCCACACGTGTTGTGTCCACTGTAAGAATAAATTTGCCCTTTAACAACCCAAACACGTGTTTTCCCACCCATCTGGCCACATCCCTTTACCTAGTTTAAGAGTTTAGTATTTTAAAAATACGTCTCAGTTAGTGTGAAACTAAGTTGCTCTGTGCGAGTCTGTGTTGTCACACTGTCTGAAAAACGCATCCTGAAGATGGGCGAACGCCCGAAACCGGTCGATGACCACAAAATGAAGCAGGCTACCACGGAAAATGTCTCTGATGCTTTCCAGCTCTGCGGAACCAACCACCACAACAAAGCCTCGTGATTTTCTCTCCGCAAGTGATAAGAGCAATTAACTTTGCGTATAGGGTGTGTTACCGCCGGGTTGGTTTTTGCCCTCGGAGTTTGCATGTGCGAGAGTGTGTGCGGGTATGCTTCAATGATTATTGTGAGATCGTTGTTACTTATAGCGTAAGAATCGCAGTGTAGCAATAAATCAATAAAAAAAAAAAGAAAAGATTTTGCAATTTTTTTCAGAATTTTCACCGCAAATACATATTTCGACATACACACACGCACACACACAGACCATTCGCTAATTTTGGACTCAGGGGACCTTAAAACGGATATTTCCGGTGAAAACTGGATATCGAAAATTTGACATGATTACAAAACTTCCTTGTAAAAAATATGCAGCTTCTGTCACTTCTGCTATTTAATCTAGCTAAAAGATTCGCCAAATATCCAAATTTAGAGAAAATCTATATTAAACGAAAGCACCACTTTACCGATAACTTTTGGAGTTTTGGGAATTTTTGCGAACAGTCTGCCCCGATTTTCTTTAAGCTTAGAATGTATATAAAACTCACTGCACAGATATAAATTATAACTTTTATTTGAAACTTTTTATGGAAAAAATAATTTTATAGTTTTACCTGGAGACCGGGAATTCACTACACGATACAGGCGCTTGTTAAAAGATTTCTCGATAACAGATGACAAATTTTATTAGAAAACAAACGACAAATATACGAGTATACATCATTTCTTAAACTAAAATGGACATAAGGACTTGCACTGTGAGGGTTCAACCAAGTATCCAAACCTGCTACAATTCAAAATCCTTATAATCATAATTAATGCTTTCTACTATGTATCAAATTTAATAATCCAAAATGAATTCAATATACTTTTCCTTAAAAATATCATCAAAATCCGCTATGAAAAATTCCGCGAATCTTTATCCTCTCGCTACAACCCTCTCGTTCGTCGACTCCCATTCCGGAAACTTCCTGATAATCCTTCCAGGTGTCTGTGGCAAATGTGGCCTCGTGATTACTTAATAGATGGAAAGTAACTAAACTCGTAAAGAGGGTCTGTCACTCACTAGATGACTTCTCCGCTCGTTTATATTTTGTTTTATTTATTTTGTTTTGTCTTCTTTTCTATATATATATATATATTGCTCTCATCAAATTTACTTAAGGCACTAAATCTGTCGTTGTAAGTAAATAAATAAAAAAAAATAATATAAAAAAAGAATCCTAATAATGCAGGAAGAAAGTCGTGTGAGCTATTCACACCAAATTATTTTTATAATAATTGTTCGATAAATTTGAAGCAATGAATGTTTTGGGACAATTGGGACGTCACGTTTATCTCTAAGTTATCACGTTAATGTTTTTTTTTTTTCGGAAGATCGTTCTAGCAGTATTTACGTTTAGTTATTTATATTTCAACGAATATAAATCCTCTTACAAAATATTAGAGAATGCAATGCAATGAAATAATACTACACACAGTCACATATATGCTCAGTTTTCAGTCATCAAATAATACACGATTATTTAACATATATATACATAAATTCAAATGAACAATTGTTTAAAAGCCTTGAAATTTAAAGATATAACACAATAAGAACTTATATATATATATATATATATATGTAACAGGGGTGTAAGAGTCTTTAGGGTGTAGGAATGGAGGAATTGTAGGACATATTTAATAAAGCTAATGAGAAAAGACAATGGTAACTTGATAAAATGATAAGTAAGTTATTTAAAACAATATTTATGGAGCTGACATGAAACTATTGGTGTTACAAGTGATAATCTGTACATTTTGTGTTGCTCTATTTGTAATAATGCAAGGTATTTTCATTAAAAGTGAATATTGTTTTTGTATAGTAACACATTATGAAAAGCTAGCCCATTTAAAATTATATCGTATTATGAGCAACCTCATTCTGAAATTTCAAGTGAAATGATCGCGGCAATTCAAAAGAATGATCGTAAACTACACGTTCTGAAACTAAAAAGAAATTCAGTGGCAGTCTTGATAAGATATATCTCATTTTTGAATTATTACAAAATTGATAAGTAATATTGTAAATGGATGTTGAGGTTCGGTCAAACACAAAAACAATCCTTTTTTTCAAATTTTCACCGACGTTTCGGCAAATTTATTGCCTTCTTCAGCGTAAATTTTTTCTTGAATATGTGGATGGGTCCGCAATGCTGGATAACATCTGGTAATTTGTCCGTCGTAGCATGCACATCCTGACCGGTTTCGGATTTTCATCCATCGTCAGAGCAAATTCACCAAGTTCATGTAGAGCGTTTACTTCAACGTAATGTTTCTGTTACACTCACAGTTGTTGATTTGTGGGTTGTATATATATGTGGGGAAGTAATAAGGTTATGTTACTATGTGTGTGTGTTTAATGACAAAATAGGATCATTATAAATTATGATTAGACATTAGAAAATAGTGTACAGTAAATAGCATGTTTTGAAGAATACTTTATAACCAAATTTTAATAGTGTTGTTAAGTATGCTCAGTGTTTTATCAAGTCATTTTTATTATGGAGGGCGATAAGTTATTTAAGGAGTATACTATACTAATAGGAATTGATAAAGTTTATGTACAGTGAAAAGCTTGTACAAGTAATACATAAATGTGAAATATAAGCAGGGTTAATACAAGAAAATATGTAAGTAAATTGATATGTAAGAAGGTTGGCAGCATATTGGAGTTGATATTAAAATAAGTAATGGAGGATATCTAATGTATTCGTTTTTATTTATCATGCTTATTTTTAAATGATATTAATTTATGTTTAGATTACATTAAGAATATGTTGAGGGAGATGTGGTGGCATTTGTTAAGGTATTTTTTAGTAGGGCACGGTAGGTGATTTTAAAAATATGTCATGCAAATAATCTGTATTTTAATCGGGGGAAGAAGAAAATTTGGTTCTACAGGTTAGATATGGTTTGGTTCCACAAAATGGATATGCATGCTACGACGGATAAAATACCAGATACAATTTTTCTTTTTGAATTTCTTAAAAACTATAGTTTAACTTGTGATATACCCTCACCAAAGTGTTCAACAATCATCCATAAAAACAGGAATCATGAAATTTTATAGAGGCAGAAGCAGGAAGGACAGAGATTTTATATTTTGAAGGTTTGAATTGTTTTTTTTTAATTTAAGGCGCACCAAATATATGGTCATTGGCGCCCGGAGCATTCTCAATGCACTGCCAATCACTTGGACCGTGACTTATCAAAGAAACACATTAATACTTTTAATCATTCTGATATGTGCCCATTTTGCGAAAATAATGAATTAATTGTTGCAATCATTACTATTAAAATATCCAATTTTCTAACTCTAAGATTACAGTTTGTTCCAAAATTATTAGGTATTAATTTACCATCTCTTTAAATTAAACCAATGAAATTTTATTTATTTAATAAACCACATAAATTATTTACATATATTATACATAATATATGTACATAATTCGTATATAATTCTTAAAGATAAAAAAAAAAAATCTGGTGTGAAACACTCACACAACTTTCTCTTACTCCAGTTCTCAAAATGATAATTGACAAATTTTGTAGTTTGTGTACCAAATTTAATGAAATTCGTCGAAAACTGAAAAAACTGTTCAGTAAAAGCGCACTTCCGGTTTACTAATTTTCTTGAAACTCGGAATTTCAGCCATCTATTTATTTCTAACTAATTATGTTTGGATGATAGAATTGTATAATGAACTAGGATAGCACTTTGATGAAAATCTAACCCCACCCCTCCCCTAAAAGTGCTCTTAAAAGAAATTTCCCAGAGAAATGTTTTAGATAAAAGTTGTAGATCTTTGCATGTTTAGTTTATATACAAAGTTTCAAAAAAATCGTCAGAGCCATTTTTGAGAAAATTGCCGAAAAGTGAATAAATCATTTAGTAAAGTGGTAAAGTAAACGCACTTCCGGTTATCCGATTTTTTTCAAACTCGGAATTTCAACAACATATTTAATTCTAATTAACATCATTTAGATGGCAGAATTGTCTAATAAACTGAAATAGCACTTTAAATGGAAACCTAACCCCGCCCCTCCCCCAAAAGTGCCCTTCAATGCATTTTCCCGGAGAAATGTTTCAAATAAAAGTTGTAGCTCTTTGTATGTGTGGTTGATGTTTAAGTTTAAAGAAAATCGTCGGAGCCATTTTTGAGAAAATCGCAAAAAAGTAAAAAATCCAACTAGTAAAGTGGTACTTCCGGTTGAGGAATTTTGACAGATAACGTACAGTCAGATCCCATGGTGACCCCTAAACGGAATATCAAATTTCAACTTTCTACGATTTTTCGTTTTTTGAGCTATGCTTTTCATACATACATACACACACACACACACACACACCACACACACACACACCACACACACGGACACACGGACACACACACACACACCATTTGCTAAAAACACTTTTTTGGACTCAGGGGACCTCAAAACGGATATTTCCGGTGAAACTCGATATCGAAAATTTGACACGATTACAATACTTCCTCTTACTAGGAGTAAGAGAAAGTAACTAGGAGTAAGAGAAAGTAAAAATTATTTTAATAGTTTAGTTCAAACAAGTTCACCAATTTTGTTTATTTATACATACATTTTATCTCTTTCTTTTTTGGCTATAATTTTTTTCTCCTCTTAGGAGCCTCCACAGCTCACTGTCCGGTGATGGGCAGTGTTGTCTGCAGTTAGAGAACACTGCTCGGAGGAGGCCGGCAGTGCACTGACAAGGCTCCGAGGGCACAATAGATTTTTCAGGTCGCAGTCCATATATCCCTTTAAAAAAAAGTTCCATTATTATTATTTCTTCATTTGATTACTACAATTATATTCTTATGCTTTGTACTATTATTTGCAATAGTGCCTAACTCTGCGCTTGTATGTACCTTGTATAAAATAGTGTACAATAAATAAATAAAACTAAAACAAATTCAGACCACACCTAAATTCTGAGACGACCACATTGCCCTACTAAATTCTCTCGTACACTGAGGAAAGTAAGAAAAAAAAAAAAGAAAAAAAAAAGAAATAAATAAAATTATAAACTGAAAAATACACAAGTTAATCCTGTCATAGCAATGCTAATAAAAGAGCTTTATTATTTGCCAAGAAGATAGTTGTGCACTGAGAGAATGGGGCATTACCGTGCGAGCTAAAAAGATGACTTGTGACTGTAATAAATATCCATACTTGGGCCAACGGCACTCAACTGGTGTTTATGGCCATTCTGCTAGCTTTGCTGCTATCCCAATGTTTGCCCCTAGTACAGTGCAATAAGCTTCTAACTCCTCTTTCCCTATATCCAACCTCCACTTTAAGTAACATGATCCCACACTTCCCTTCCCCACGGCTTGCTCTCTCTCCGTCGCTAACTTCTCAATTGTTATAAAACGAGTACTAATTATTTCCCGACCACTAATGGTCGGTTCTCTTGTTTTAATATACAATGTGATAATAATAATGCTATGGATAATTGTTTTCAATTATTATACCAACGCTTCATTGTCCGGTTATTATTTTTATATTATATTCTTCTAAAGAGCAACTAAGGCGGACGTGTAAGATTTTCAAAATTGAGTTCCCACCGGAAGTTCTTATTGTGAAGCATGTCTGAGGTCCTGAAATTTAAGATGAAACAATTTTCAAAGAAGATTAAGAAATAGTTAGTTATTTATTAGGAAAGAAATATATACATTTATACTTCCGTTCAAGAGTATATATATATATGAGTGTGCATTTATGTATGTGTATACAAGCGCACGCATGTATGTCATATTTTTGCCAACAAAATATCTCAAAAGAATATACTATTTTAAGTTATATTTTCAAAAAGTTAACTAATTTATTATATCCTTAAAATTATACTATGTCAGCCCAAACCCAACTTTGTAAACAGATTATAATGATAAAATAAAAATATCTCAGAAACAAGAAATCGTAAATGATCGGATTTGTTATTCTGTTTAGATATCACAAATGTATCTGACATAAATTTCCGTCAAAATCCATTAACCGGAAATCGACTTAACTGAAAGTGATTTGTTCTGTTTTATTTTTTCTTTACGCAACAATTCCAACAAATTTCTTTAAGTCTCACATACTATTTACAACATACATAAAATGAATATACCCTTTAATTGAAAGCATTTTTCCAGCAGAATTAATTTGAAGACGGTCTGGGGAAACTAAAAGGTTAAGCTTACCTCTAAACTTCACTGCAATATACTGTTCGATCAACTATAATGATAACAAAGAACATTAAAAGCACCACTAAAGTTTATAAATAGTTCGAAAAACTTTACAAAATAAGTTTTTGTAATTTATTCTGGAATTTACCGAAAAAAGTTCCTACGATTTTCTTCAAATTTAATACTTTTTTTTTAATTTAAGGCGCATCAACATCTAAGGTCATTGGCGCCCGAAGTCGGTCTCCAGACAGCGTTCTCTCGTTACAGACATCACTGTTCTTCACCGGACAATGAGCTGTAGAGGCTCCTAGGAAGAGAAAATCTAAGGGCAGCACAGCTGGACTCGAACCCGGATCCTCCGCGTAGGAGTCCAGTGCACTAACCACTGAGCTAATCCCTTCCCAAATTTGATATAACTTTTATTTGAAACATTTTTCCCTCAAAACATATTCTATTGTTTTTGGGGGGGTTCAGCGACATCTTTGACTTTAGAGTTTTTATATTATTTTATTATTATCTATTATTTATTCATTATTAAACTGTGTGAAGAATACAAGAAATTATATCTATTTTATTTAAAGAAAATTACGATATGAAGAAAATGCAAGCTCGTTGGCAAAAAAGGGTACACGGAGGTAGATGAGTACAATTACAGGAAGAGTTCATGAACCTTGTTAGCATTGTCTAAGTTCTCACAGGGGAAAATTTGAACGAACAATTAGAAGACATTCCTTCAATATAGTGTGAAACAGACATTCAAGCAGAACCCTTGTTTTTCGCTCTCTTAGAATCAGTAGCAGTTTAAGTTAAATATAAGAGTTTATTCTAACTCTTTTGATGATTTGAACGAACAATTAGAAGACATTCCTTCAATATTGTTTTGCTTGAATATCTGTTTCAGACTATATTGAAGGAAAGTATTCTAATTGTTCGTTCAAATCTTCCCCTGTGAGAAGAAGGGGTAGACAATGCTAACAAGGTTCATGAACTCTTCCTGTAACTGTATTCTTCTACCTGCGTGTACCCTTTTTTGCCAACGAGCTTGCATTTTATTCATATCGTAATTTTCTTTAACTAAAATAGATATAATTTCTTGTATCCATCACAACTGTTTAAATACAGATATAGTAAATTACAGTTGAAGTTTGACCCAATAACATAAATATTATTCAATACAGATGAGAAACAGAAAATAAATACATAACTTTTTAAAAACATAACAGAATGTTCCAAATAATGAAATCTTCCTTCTTCTTTCTTTCGCTCTCTCTCTATTAAATATTAAAAAAAAGCATCTTTTCAATACTGAAGTGAACTAAATCGATTTACCTTTGTAATAAGAAAAAGGAAAAGTAATGGAAATATAAATGGAAAAATATTGAAATAAACATATCAAACTTTTTGACGATTAACCAGGTAATACAACTTACTAAATGTTAAATTATTGAATACTTTGAGAGCGTGCTTAGATGGAGAGCTTTTACAATACAATAAAAAATATTAATTTTTTTTCTAAGGTGCCCAGGCTGGTCCGGTTGCTTTATTCGTTTTTGTTAATTTTATACTAATTTGTAATTCTAATGTGAATTCAAAATCCAACTCGGCATTGTAGACACCAAAGAAAATACAACCATCAAGTAAACGTTCCGGAAACAAGTTTTTATCGTATTTATAACATTTGCACTATAATTTCTATTCTGAAAGTTTCGAACCGCTTGCCAAAAATCTTTCGATTTTAAAGCAGAATAAAAAGCTTCTTGGAATTCTCAGAAATAATTGTTTTTCGCTAAACGTACAGTATTTTTATAAGTTTTTTTTTAGCATTTAAGTATAGCTTCAACAAACCATCACTAAATGAGTTCTTTTTACAAATTTTATAAAGTTTTCTAACTAGAATTTTTATTTTATACATTCAAAAGAGAACCACTTATAATTCTTCTTATTATAATAATTATTATTACTTATAATATCTTTATGGCTTAGAGTTCTTATATTGGAATTTGATCTTGTCTTTGTAATGACATGAAAAGTCATACCAATGTCAAAGTGGTTCCAGCCAGCTGCTATCTTAACAAAGGATGGCAGTAATAAAAGAGCAATTTATAACCAGCGACCTAGCAGGCCGCCGTCTTCAAGACAATGCCGGCCAAACAAACAACAAAGCCCTTTTCAATACTTTACATCAAAGCAAGCACCGATAAGGTTGGCCACTGACCTAAATAAGGTCAGCAAACTACGAAGGTCGCACAAGGTCGCACACTAGGACAGATGTCTTGGTGTGAGTGTGGCCAACACCGATATATAAACTCTATCATATACAACGAGAGGATCATTATATCTTATACGACGATACGAGCACGTCCATATACACGAGCAGCAGTTTACGCGACTATACACAGTTTCATTTAAACTTATTATCTTTTAGTAGTGCATCTTAGTTCGTTTATTTTATCATTCTAATTTATTACTTATTTATCTTCTATTTATTCCTAAGTATTTTGCTAGTTATTAGTTACCATTTATACGTTAAAATTATTGTTAAAATACAGTTTATTTTTATAAAATCCGTATTAATAATTCGAGCACTAACTTCCAAAATCTCTCAACTAACTTCCGCCCTCTTCAAGACATCTACTACATCAGGAATCACATCAAACGATTCCATTACATCTTTATCTTCTGAACAGTGTCTAACCTCTATGTTCTGAGAAGCTGCACCACCACTATAGTTGCCAACTCAAAGTTGAATACAAATTACAGGTTTAAAATAAAAAAAAATGGTCAATAATGATTGTATAAACTTAGTACCAGTTGTATATTTTAGCAAATTGTTTGTATGTATGTTGGAAAACAAAATATCCAAATTTGAAACTTTTTTCCCTCCGAAAAGTTAATTTTTGGAGGCTCCAGAAGAAGAAGCTGTGCAATGATGCTTTGCTTTGATATGCTACTTCAGTACAACGAATAGCTCTGCCATGTACACACATGTTCTTCAGATATATTTAATATTTTGCCATAATGCTAAGTATTGAAATTACGACTTTGTAGAAATTATTTCTGAATTTTTCGGATTTTTCTCACATACGTACACATAAACACGCATAGACATGCCAAGGAACCAAAATATTTCACTATTCCAGAAACCATATAAACATGTATTTTCGGCAAAAAATTTGACATATGAAAGTTTTTATTACAACAATTCCTTTTAATGAAATAATAGAAAGTAATAGTAAAATTCAATTTATGGTCCCTTTGATACATTCTCTTAAAGTCATGTCAAATTTTCACCAGAAATATAGGTGTACACGCGTAGGTGTGAACTCGGAAGCGTCAGATGGGTTTAATGAAGCACGCAATTATGAAAATTAACAAAGCAATAAAGTTTTAATTGGCTTACCTTGAAGATGCGGTTATGATGAACGAGAGGCGTATGTTAAGCCGGAAGCTAGGAAGCGTAAAAGGGTACAAAGGAGGCTGTGTGTATGATGTTCATTATATGAGTGTGTATGAAAGGAAGTTTGCGGGAAAGGTAATTAGTGAATGAAGCGGTACGGAAGCGTGCGTTCGTTGATGCGAATAAGACCTCTCGGAAGCTGGTTGGAGGCAGATGAAAGGCCTGTGTTGTAAACGCAATACACCCGTGGAGGCGGCAAAACTTAATGATGAAGCAGTAAAGATTCTGACGCACAGAACAAATACACACATATGCACGTGAAGCGAGACAAACCACAAGTGAAAAAAAAGGGATGATTAACCAGGGAAAAGGGGTTGGGGAAACTAACGTCCGGAGATGCAAGAGAAGGCGGGAGAGAATTAAAAAAGGGGGAGAGAAACAGGATGTCTGGCCGGACGTCGCGGGCGTCCGGTTTTACCCCTACAGGTACAACCGGGCAAGACGACGCAACAATACGTTTTGAAGTCTTGTGAGTCCGAAAAAATAGTTTTTAGAACTTTGTCGGTGTAGGTGTATTTCCCCACTGGTGTTAGTTTCCTCTAACCTCAGGCAGTTTATTTTTCCACATGCTCAAAATGTGGATGTGTCAGCATAGCTCAAAAAAGTGAAAGTCAAAGCAAATTCACACTTGACCTTTTTCTTTAACTTCTACCAAGAGACCTAACAATAAGGTTTTGGAAAGTTCCACATTACCTAAAGGATTTTTTTACTTTTTTTGCAATTTTCTCAAAAATAGCTCCAACGACTTACTATAAATTAGTTTAGTACTAACTATAGATATAAAGAGTTTTATCTTTAATTTAAAAAAGTTTCTGGAGGAAAATTCATTTTAGGGGAATTTGGGGAAGAGGTGGGTGTTATATTTTCCTCTAAAGTAATATTTTAATTTACTATTCGATTATATCATTTAGATAATATTCGTTAGAATTAAATGTATATGTTGAAATCCCAAGTTTAAAAAAAATTGATTGACAGTTGTAGACCCCATTGAACAGATTTTTCTTTTCAGCTTGCTATTTTCTTCAAGAAGATACCATGCGGGTTCACTAACCATACATACAAAGACATTACTTTGTCTTACTCCTAGTAAGAGGAAGTATGGCAATCGTGTCAAATTTTCGATATCGAGTTTTCACCGGAAATATCCGTTTTGAGGTCCTCTGAGTCCAAAAAAAGTGGTTTTTTAGCAAATAGTCTGTGTGTGTGTGTGTGTGTGTGTGTGTGTATGTGTATGTGAATAGCATAGCTCAAAAACGAAAAATCCGTAGAAAGTTGAAACTTGGTATTCCGTTTGGGTATCACCATGGGATCCGACAGGAAGCCAGCTGTCAAAATTCCTCGACCAAAAGTACCACTTTACTGAATGGTTTTTTTCACGTTTTTTACAATTTTCTCAAAAATGGCTCCAACAATTTTCTTTAAACTTGGTATATCAACTACACATAGAAAGATCTACAACTTTTATTTGAAACATTTCTACGAGAAAATGCATTTAAGGGTACTTTCAGGAGAGGGGATGTGGGTTGTCCTCTAAAGTGCTATTTCAGCTTACTATACAATTCTATCAGCTAAACAATATTAATTAGAATTAAATATGTTGTTGAAATTCCGAGTTTGAAAAAAAATCGGATGACCGGAAGTGCTTTTTTACTAAAATGTATTTTTCAGTTTTCTGGTATTTTTTTTTACTTTCTTGGGATTTTCTCAAAAATGGCTCCGACATTTTCTTCAAACTTTATATATCAACTACATATTCAAAGATCTTCAACTTTTATTTAAAACATTTCTCTAGAAAAATTCATTGAAGGGCACTTTTGGGGGTGGGGTGGGGTTAGGTTTTCTCTAAAGTGGTATCATAGTTGATTATACAATTCTACCATCCAAACAAAATTAATTAGAAATAAATAGATGGCCGAAATTCCGAAACTTTCAAGAATATTAGTAAACCGGATGTACGCTTTTACTTAACAGTTTATTCAGTTTTCGACGAATTTTATTATATTGATGTACACTAACTATAAAATTTGTCAATTATAATTTTGAGAACTGGAGTAAGAGAAAGTTGTATGAGTGTTTCACACCAGATTTTTTTTTTTTTTTTAAACGTTTTCCCGAGAAAAAATATTTAAGGGGTATTTTGGGGAAGTTATGCTTTCTTCAAAAAAAGTCATTTGTCAAGTCTTATGTTTCTTAATATTAATAAAAGTTTCTTAAAAAAGTCTTTTATTAAGTTTATGTTCTCCCTGAAGACAACTACTAAAATGTTTAATAAAAATTATACGTTTGAAGAAAATTGTGTAACAATAACCATGTAAATTACAGTGAGAGTAAGTCGTGTAAGTATTTCACATCAAATTGTTTAATATTAATTAACTTGAGCATCATTTTCTAAATGAAAAATGTCTCTGTCTTCAAATATTTACTGTGCTAAAGTAGACAAGTTAAATACAATTTAAAGATCTGTTCAATTTTGATTTTTTAATGCCGAGTATTTAATGCTTCTATTTTCAGTTAAACTGAGAGCTTTGAACTGAGAGATTGTTGTAGGGGATTATTGCACTGCGACCTGAAAGATGTATTGTGTTCCCCGGGGTCTTCTCAGTGTACTGCCGGCTTCCCGGCAGTATTCTTTAACAGCAGACAACACTGCCCATCAGCGGACAGTAGAAGCTCCTAGGAAGAGAAAATCTAAGGTCAGCATGCTGGATTCGAACCCAGAACCTCCGCGTTGCTAGTCCAGCGCTACCACTGAGCTAATCCCTTCCTTCACCCTTAGCTTAGGCCACTTAACTAGAGACGGAGGCCCTAGTTTTTGTACTGTGTTTGTCCTTGTCTGTAAAGTGTAGAGTGTATGTAGTTTAAGTGTATTGTGTACTGTTCTGACGAAGTGCATGCAGTTTTGAGCTGTGGTAACGCGTAGGAGGGGTAATATCAAAATTATGAAGAAAATCTAACATTCGCTGGCAAAAAGGGTACACACAGGTAGAAGCCTACCGTTATAGAAGAGTTCAAAGGGCCTGGTAAGCTTTGTCTTTTAGAGTTCACAGAACTTTGGTAGCTTTGTCTTTTCGTCCCTTCTCACAGGGAAAGATTTGAACTAACAAGAGAAGGCATTCTTTCAGGACAGTCTGAAACAGACATCCTACCAGAACACTTCAGGAATCGCTCACTTCGCGGATAGAATTAGACATATCCAGTCCGCCATTAGTTTAAAATCTCAAGCTAATCCACTCGAGGCCTTACAAAGTATTTTAGACAAACTGACACTGATGCTAAGATAGCGATTCCTGGTAAAAGTGAACTCTAAAAAACAAAGCTAACCAGGTCCTTTAAACTCTTCTGTAACGGTAGTCTTCTACCTGTGTGTAGCCTTTTTGCCAGCGAATGTTAGATTTTCTTCATAATTTTGATATATTTCAAATAAAATATATTTCTGGCATCCATCACAGATAGCTGTTCCCCAAGTTACTGCATATAACAACAGATCCCCCCCCCCCCGGCGGGCAATCTGGATGCTTAAAAAATACATCATATTCATTTTTATCCTTTTTTTACAAAATAATTATTTTAATTTTTTTTTTTTTTTTTTGGCATTTGTTGCCGTGATGATAGCGGCATGCTTCTTTTCGGATCCTCATCCATCTTCCCAATGGATGGATGATTCATCAAATCCATGAGAGTGTATTCTATCGTCCAATCAATCAATAAATATTATATGCGACAGAAACTTAAAGCTAAAATCCATACTCTACACAAATTTCATGAACCATACAATGACGATGGATAAGAATCCGAAATCGAAGAATCAATGAACAACGGATATAAATCCCAGTCATACGTATTCATATTCAACTACAACGTACTGCATCTATTTCTCTTGCTGGACTTATTTTTTAATTCATTGTAATACCTCCAGTGGAAAAAGACAGAAGATCTTAAGTTCAAAAACAATGTCTTGTTTGCTCATATTTTATTAACTGGACATTTAAAAGGGCAAAACTGGGGGAAATAAATTAGATTCTTCTTTTTCTATTTGGTTCTTCCCAGAACTTTACAATACCTTTATATTGTATACTTTGAATATATATAAAAGAATGTAATAAAAAAATGTCTTTTTTTAACTAAAAAAAAAAAAAAATATTACATTTTAATCTAATTACAGCCATCATTAATATGATATAAAATTCCATTTCAAGATCTAATGAAAATCTTTTTCAAGCAAATACTTTTTTCAGCAGTTATTACAAAAAAAAAAAAATTACTCCTTCCCCCCGCCTTCCTCCCTTTTTTACTTTTTTTCTTTTAATGTAATCTTTGTAATAAGATGGTGAACTTTCCAGCAGCATTTTCCTTTGACATCTTTCAACAACTGCAATTTCATTATTATGTTATTAAGGTCCTAATATTACCTCGTCGAGCGCTAGTATCCTCGGCCTTACTTTCCTTTTTATCAACATCCACTATAATGTTTTCATCATCAACTAAAGCCACTTATATATCTCATCTAACTCTTTATTGGAACCTTTCCTTTAGTAGTCCAAGTAACTTGAGTTTAGTTACTAAAACACTAAATGAGAAATTAATTTCTCTATAACATGAGAATAAATTATAAGTTCCATGAAACTTTTAGTATACATCAATTTTGTAATTTATATTTTGAAAAGTTTAATTATTTCTTATATGTGGTGATGATAGTAGGGGAACTTTCTTCAATGTTGTGTGATTATTTTATAAAAGTTCTTCTAATTAACACATATACACGAATGTATTTATTATTCACTTTACTTTATTAATTCTATTTTACGCTATATAATTTTACTTCCCAAGTTATAAGTGAAAAAATTATTTTAATAGAAAAGTCTGGCCAAGTTTGATAAAATAAAATAAAAATGCATTTTGTTTGTTTTATTAGTCAGTTTCACGCCTTTACTGACATGTACCTATTCTCAAAATTTATTGTAACAATTTTATCAAAATGTCAATAATTACAAATCGTATCAACGATATAACAAAACCAAAAAAATTATAGAAAATTCAAATGAATAAAAAATTAAAATATAATGACACGAGAAGAAAATAGAAAACTGACTAAACACACAAGAAGGGTGGGTAAAGATAATGTTACTAAATAACAAGAATTATTTCTGTTTAATAGTGTTTTTGTACGGCAATGCGCGAGTCCTTTAAGGACAAGAATTCTGGTGCCCTTCTCAGGAGCGTGGAAAAGTAATGGAGCAAAATACATTATTGTACAGTGTTGTAGTTACGAAAAAAGTGCACAGATAATAACAACAAAAAATTTAATTAAAGAAATATTAACAGAAGAAATTATAAAACTGAAATGGTAGTAAATTAAATAAAATGATATTAACAATAAGAGAAAATATTAAAGATACCTTTAGGGTAGGAAAGGAGTGAACGTTGAGATCGTTGAGATTGAAATGAAGAGGGAGTATTTTTTTAAACATTTAAAAAAACTGTTAAGATGTGGGAGGGATAAGAAAAATGTTTATAGTGAGGCGCGGCAATTTCAAATTTGAAAGAATAAATTGCTGGCGAATATCTTTTTTTAGGATTAGAAAAATATTTTTATAAGGTGGAAGTTATGATTTCTTTGTGTTTTTTAAAATTGATAGAATTCAATACAATTTCAATATCAATTTAAAATTGATAGAATTCAATTTTTTTTTCATTTGTTTATTTTTTCGTGATTGAATATATCTCTGTATAATATTACTCTAACTAATGCTCTCCCTTTTAATTCCTGCAAACTAGGTTAGTACCAAAAAAAAAAAAAAAAATGGTTTTTAGCAAACGGTCTGCATGTAAATAAAATGTCGCAAAAACGAAAAAACGCAGATAGCTCAAACTTGGTGTTTGATTAATCTAATGTCATTGCATCTGACATAAAAGTTTCAATCAAAATCCATGAACCGGTAGTGCTACTTTTCTGAATGTTTTCATTTTTTTTGCACTTTTCTCTAAAATCACTTCAACGATTTCAATTTTCGCCAATGACTATTGATGTCGATGTGCCTTAAATTTATATAAAAAAAAAAAAAAAAAAAAAAAAAACTGAAGCAAGAGAAAATTGTGTGGGTGTTTCTTAACAATTTTCTTCTTTTTTTAAATATATTATTAAAATATTTTGTATCCTTAGCAAAGAGCAAATTCATGGCTGTTACAAGCGGGACATTCACTTAACATTCCCCTCAAATACTTATTTGACTATCGCATAATAATTGGAAATTTAGAAATTAGCACAATCTTAGTTGGCTAATAATTCTTATGTCAGAAATCTGCACTTTTGGGTTAAGGTAAGGTTCTTCAAGTATAAAGTTACTTATTCTGTGGTAGTTGAATTGAGAAAGTTTTCAACTAGCAATAATCGCCCATTAGGAAACTTTCATCTGTTAAATTATTGCTGCCGTACAAGATCTTATCGATTGAATTGGAAGTAGTAAGATTAGCACCGAAAATTGGAAGTAATGGAAAAGCGAATGAGGCAGCTAAAAGACAAACAGTGGGCTTAGGACCCGATGTGTAAGGTACAGTCCCCTACACTGAGCTAATACTCAAATTAAAATACAAACTGGTGGCAGATACAGTACGATAAAGTATAAAAAGTAAAGGGGGGTATTTCACCGAAGGTACATTTGACGGTACTCACAGGGTTAGAACTGGCCATTGTTTAATTTACTGAACGCGGAAAACGCTCAAACCATGAAGCATGTCATCATACACTGCAGAACTATAGAAATGCCAGAAGTGATTGTCCATTTTTTTAGAAGTACGATAGCCTTAAAGAAATTAAATCTTCGAAAAACATTAGAATCCACAAAGAATTATCTGCCTACTCAGAAAAAGCAAAAATAAATATTTCAATTAAATTTTAATATTTATATATATAAATTAAATATTTACATAAATTTAAAGAATATACGAGTATCTATCAAAATTGCTGATTCCAAAAATTTTAGGTAACAAGGTACCTAAGTCATAAAAAAAAAAAATAAGCCTCTACATATTTTCAGAAAAAAGGAATATTTAAGGGAAGGACAACTTTCAAGTTTGTGCGTGGTCATATTGGTATTAGGTTAGGAGGGTGGTTTATCCGCCTATGCGTGGGGCAATTAGTAATCGAACATTGCCAGTATAATGGATGTGTTGGGTGGAGAGAATTGGTTTTGTTTGATGAGTTAAGAAGAAGACTGGTTAACACTGGTTAACTGATATATTAATAATGAGACAGACTGCCTGGACCTTACAATGGATGAATGTTTAAGGTTGAGTGGTAACAGAATGACACGTAGCGATTGGATGTACTGAACTAATGTCAACTGTGTTTAACTGTGTTTTTTGGATTGTACGTCGCTAAATTTATACAGCTTCTCCCACTCCAGTCCGAGAGAGAGGTTGAGATTCTCTCGCTCTCTTTGATTGCTGTTTGCTCTGTTGCTGTTACAGCCAGCTAAATAGGAAATGAAAAGACTTGTGACTTGTGAATTGATTATCATGCATTCGTATTGAGTGTGAACAGCAGAACGTTATTTTATAATATCGCTCGACGATAATCTCAGAATGGAATATTGGCGAGCAATGTTAGGAAATAAATACGTATGAAGCCTCCAGTAATTTTGCAATGCGGTTTCGAAGAAGAAAAATGGGGAACAGATTAGGAGGTGTGACTCATTTGTTTGAGTTGTTTGCATGAGGCTTGCATGTGGTTACAATAGATATAGTATCAGATAATTTAGAAGTTTTTGCTGAAATACCGAATTCCATGGAACTAATTTTTACTTGTTCTTAGGTATGTTTTATATATATATATATATATATATCGTAGTAAATATTCTAGGCATATTTCTGGTTTTCCTTCTTCTTTACTTGCGTTATGCTAATGGCTAGGGTATTCGCCTTTGGAAGCGATAATTCAGTTCGATTCTTGAAGTTTAAAATGTAGTTGCTTCAGCATCATGGAAAAACTGCAAATAGATACGATTAGTACCGAACGTGTATTAACGATGGCCAGAAATAAATGGCGGAAGGGAATCTCCACGTGCTTACTAAACGCTTCCAATATACACAGCGCAACCTAGCAAGCCTTGGCTCTTTATGACCTATTGCACCAAAGGTATTTTTTTGTTTGTTTTATTCCTTTAAAGAGATTCTTTCCAGGCGCTAATTGCAAGACTAATTTTCAGTATCTCTACCTGCTGTAAACGGAATTATTGCGATTATGCTTAAATTCAGGAACGGAGTTTTTACAGAAATAAATGCTTTCAGGTTCCCTGATTATGACAAAAATGTACTTAGCGAATGGTCCATCATGTGTGTGTGTGTTTTTCAGTAAAAGAGTACAAAAAATCTCAAACAAAAGAAAAATTACACGATATTCCGTTTAGCTATATGATCATCACATCTGAAGACGAAGGTTTCGGACAAAATCAACAAGCGGAAATGCTACTTAACGATTTTTTTTTCAGTTATTGCAATATTTTCTCAAAAATAGAGTCCAGCGATTTTCATTAAATTTCGTAAACTATCTACACATATAACAACCTAAATTTGTAATAGAAATATTTTGCCAGGAAAATAAACAAAAGTTAAACTTCCCTCTAAAGTGCCACTTCAGTAAAAGTATGGCTTTACCAACTATATAATATTAAGTTGTTATTTAAAGCATTAACTTAAGCTAATTGGTTAATATGAAGTGCCACTTTACAGAATAGTTTCTATGTTCTTGTAACATTCTCAGAAACGGCAACATCGAATCAGGATTTGCAAATACATAGAAATGGATGCAGACTAACTCGTTGTTAGAATTAAGTGTTTAATAAAACTATTTATTATTACTATTTACAATTTATTGCCTTATAAATTGTAGTAACATGAACCACTTATATAAAATGGAGTATAAGCTATGAGCAACAGGGTGACAAAAAGCGATAGCCGTATATATATCTTAACGGTTTACTTGTGGACAACTGTGTAGGATGCTTCTTTTAGAATAGACTGTGTGCTATTCATGCAGTTTATTTCATCCAAGCAGTTTATTACCCCTCCTTCTCTTAGTAAGGAGGGAGAATTTGACGTACGGCTGGTAGTGGTAAACTCCGGATTGCCGCCAAGAACACCAGCTGTTGCTTTAGGTGAGGAGAATGAGCTGTTGGTGAATGTTCCGTTCTCCATAACACCTGCTTTACATCAGGGTACATATCGTGGACTGAGGAGGATAACAAACTTACCATCTAAACAAATACCTCTTAACCATCTAAATTATATATAAATGATTTTTATTTAATATTCGATTCCAAGACCAGGAATCGAAAATAGTACCGCCCACTGTATCTTTACTTAGTGATCCGTTTCTTACTTAACAGCTATTGATGTATGTAAATGATGTAAATACAATTTAAAAAAAAGTTGCAATTCCGTTTTTTGATGGATTATGATCGTAACCTTCGAGGAAGATGGTACTAAATACAATATCCTGTGATTTTACGGTTTTGAGAAATTTTATTATGTTAAGAAAATCGACGCCTTGATTTTGGTCTATATAATATTTTTTTATGTTATTATTCTGAACGTAATTACTCGCAATTTTTATTTATTTAAAATTTGTAACTATAGATCAATAAAGCTTTTGCAACAAGTAAAGCTGATGATAATAAAGGCGTGAATGGGGTTGTCCCTATAATGTGATTGCAATAACAAAAAAGATATAATTTTTCAAACAGGGGTCATTGTACAGCCAATGTACAGAAGCCACCTGGCCTGTATTCCCTTCATACAAGGGTCAATGAACACTCAAGAGGCCACCCGACTACCATCTATTAACAAACAGTCTTTGTTAATCACCGACTGGCCACTATCTGTCGCCACCCTGGTCACCGACCTACCTAGATTCAACATACTGCAAGAGATGTCTTAGTGTGGCACATTCTTACACATCTGTCAATGTGTGAGTGATACCAATATAAACGTCTCCCCACTGGGGGAGGGGATCAGTCTTCGTCAGTATTACATCAGTATCAAATCAGTATTCAACAGTCAGACAGCAGTTCACGTCAGTTCAAGCAGTTAAGTTTCACACATCGCTAGCGCTTCCCTTTTCAAGGTTTAAACATTACATCTTTAATAATTATTAATCATTTCATAATTCATTTACAGTTGTGCATCTTAGTTTTACTATTTCAAAACATTTAAATTAATTGTTAAAATATAGTCTATTTTCGTAAATTCATTAGTTCTTATTTCGAGTAACAACTCTCTAACTAACAATCACTTATTCATCACTTCAACTCCCGATACCAAGACATCTGATTCCAATACACTCCCTGGAGAGATTACCTATTTACTAACCTCCATCTCCGAGAGAATTGCGCGGCCAGCGCCGGCTCTGACGAGTGGAATTGCCAGAAAGTGTCCAAAATGAGAACTGACTAGTGATTGGGACGACCAGAGAGGAGAGAGAGATGAGAGATTCAGAGACATTTTCCGTGGTAGCCTGCTTCATTTTGTGGTCATCCACAAAAGATGACCACAAAATTTGACAATTTGAGACATTTTGACAATTTCAGATGACCACAAAATGAAGCAAGCTACCATGGAAAATGTCTCTGATGCTTTCCAGCTCTGCGGAACCAACCACCACAACAACAGATGAGAGATTGTTTATAGATGCTAATAAGGACCTAGATAGATTGCTAAGCTAAGGCAACGTATTTTAGACTGTAAGAATTGAAGGAAGTAGATATTAGAATGGTTCGTTGATCTCCATAAATCGTAATTAATTTCATAATTAGAAATTATATACAAAACAAAACAGTGTGGCGATTGAATTTTTTAAGCAAGCAAATTTGCAATAAAAAAAAAATAGAAGAAATTGGCATCTGGAGACTAATAATTTCGTAGGAGACTTTGTTTAACTCTACTTACCAAATCTTTTTTATTTGACTTTAATTTATGATACCTCGTAATTGACAGTTACGATTATACTCGAGCAGTAGAATATAATTTAGCAATTAAACAAAAAAAATTGTTACCTACATACCGCTGTCATCATTAATATAGTTCGGACCTGAACGCCTTACATTTTCGAGAGTTTTCAGGCTGTTCATAATTCCCTACAGGCAGAGAAGCAAATTGGGCTTTGAATTAAACCGATTAGCTGGTCATTGGCAGACAATAGTCGTAGCCCATTAGCAGATGAATGCAAGCCACGAATAATTCTTGGTAAATCATGAGAGATTTGTCACTACAATTAGGCAAGTCGTTCACGTTTTCTTTGGGTATCCTATTTAGGAGGACTAGCAGCAAAATTAGTTTCTAATTTTAGCTAGTTTCTAATTCTCATTGCTTTCTAAAATTATTTTAAAAGGACTCATAATTAAGGTTTTTAATTAGTGTATTATCTCTAGAGCAAATGTTTAAAACTAAAGAACAACAGTTAGCTCATGAAATTAGAAGTACGAGCGATTCTCGTAGCATTTTTTAATTATCCTTAATGGGATTTAGGCGGTCAGCAGCAAAATTTGACAGTTTGTGTTTGTAGGCTTTTGGGAAGGTTACTGAATAAACTAGAGGGAAAATAGAAAAAAATAGGAATCGATAAATTTTAGAGGAAAAAGAGATCTGGGTTTTTTTAGACGCTGATGAGGTGGTTTGTAATTTTTTTTTTTAATATTCAGAATCCGAAGTTATATTCTTTCATTTAATTCACTGGCAGATAATGTCCTTTCTTACAAATTATTACAAGTTCAACGCCAGTTTACACCATCACAGCAATTGATTCTGAGTTCTAGTCCGTCTTCTTTTGGTTTGTTTCAAAACCGTAGTAACATACATCCATACATGTGGTAGGAGGCACACATTTGTATATTTAGTTTCTATACGACTTCAGATGTTCCATTTAGTTCCAGCAAGCCTTTTAAATAAGTCCTTCCTTTTGTCACCCAGCTATACTAAATTTTTCACTTTTCAAATTTTGAAACGATGAACTATTCAGCTGACCAAATCATAGTTTAGTTTATTTTATTCAGTAGGCATTTTAAAAAGAATAAGCATAATATAAAATTACATAACACTGAATAACAAAAGCACAAAAGTAAAATTAACTTTACTTTGTGAAAGTAGCTATAATCACATTGTTTTCTTATAGTGTAAAGAAATTTTATTTGAACACCATACTCGTATTTTAGGGTTTGTTGAAATCCTGTTATCGTTAAATCAAAATACAGGGTGGTCGCTAGAAAAGCGGAAAATTTGAGGGTCAGATGAGATCATGAATGCGTGCTTACACATTTCTATTTTGATTTGTTTAAATCATGAATAAAATGCATGATTTGAATATCATAAAATGCAGGCTTACTCATTTCTAGTTTGATTTGTTTTAGGTTCTATTTGATACCCACATCATAGAAGGAAACAGGAAACAGCTTTCAGACTTTCAAAGGCAAGTGATTATTCTTTTCAAAAGTGAAAATCCGACTTGGGGACTGACAAAATGTCTAGCTATGTTACCAACTTTTTTTTCAACGAT
>JAAEAF010002769.1:0-145105 GCA_011037195.1 Triatoma infestans | reverse complement strand
GATTGACACAACGCGTCGTGAGCGTTTTTATATGAGCCATAACACGAATTTCGCGATGTGGATGTTTTACAGTGACCACAACACTTTGTGAGCTGTTTTTTTCGCTCAATGAGCATTTTCGGTCTTTGAGCTTAACATATACAATACACAACTAATTGTAATTGGGCTTTAGTGTTTGTCTTTACACTTGAGTTCGCTGATGGCTAAGCCATATATATAATACATAGATACATATAAATCTTAGAATTCTAATTTATCTAAGAGCACTACTGCATATACTAAAATCAACAGAATATATTACTTAGTACAGAAAAAAAAGTAGATTAATTAAACAGCATATGTGAATTTAAAGTAAAAAAATAACAAAATATTATTTTTAATACCAGAACTTAATTGACATACTTTAATTTATCCATACAATTATGAATAATTTTAATTATCAATAAAAGAGAAGAATACAACTTAGATTACAAAATTAGACATATTCCTTAATAAGACATGAGACATGAAAAAATTGAGTTTTTTATTTATTAATTTATTTTTAATCAATTTGTGTAGTGACACATTAGGTAATATTTCTCTGTGATTCCTCCATAATATTTAGAATTCAATCATATAAAGAAAAGTCTTTTAAACGCCTGATCTAATATTATTAAATACTGACGCATGTCATAAAAAAATGCTGAACATCTTCATATTCGTTTAAATTACATTGGAAAGGATAGTGTAGTATTGCTTATTTATATAATACTGATGTGTAATGCTGTCCATATGTAGCTGAACGTAAAATCTTGTAATAGCTAACGGAACGCTATTAAATAAATATTTCTGAGCTTGAATTGAGTACTCATATAAATAATCATACAAAGGTCTAAATGTAGAATCATTTAGTACGTCTATATCCTGGTCATTAAGAAAAGCGTCATATTCAGACAATATTGTTGAAACTGACATTTTACAATATGCCATTTTTATATGTACCCTGACCCGTTTCTAATCTATTCAAATAGTTTGGTATGATTTTCGGTACTGATAACATTTCATAATAATTAATCCACGTTTTCTTTAGACTCCAGGTCCAAATGTCTCAAACCCCCACATCTCGGAAGCATATGACACAACGGAATGTAACAACGGAATTTAAATAAAGGCTCCCTGGGTTCCTAACGCAATTAGTTTTATTCTTGAGCACTTGTTCAACACTGCACCAAAAGCGGAATTGCCTGAACTATATTTTTGTTAAATAATTCTGATGAAGAGAATATCACATCCAACCCGTTATTATATGTCGGTCTAATTTCCATAGGTTGATTATCGAAGTAACGATTGTTCACTTTTTTCGGTGTGCCATAGTAAAATTATATTATTTTTGTGATTAAGATATTAAATATTTATTTTATTTACATTACAACATGCACTTGGAATCTTTAATTTAATTCTAATATCGCAATGAGAGAGTCACCGAGAATAATGACAAGATCCAATTACAAACAGCAAGATCATATGGGTGTAACAGTACATCTTTAAAGTCATTTAATTTATTTTGTCTAGATTAGTTTTCGATATTGGAGATAAATACAATAAAAAGTACCGGGCAAAGAATCTCTCCCTGAGGAACTCTTTATTATATAAAGTTAAAACGGACAGAATTAAGTTTCAGTATGATAGAGGCCTTATCATAAATATTTTTAATTAAACGAATAAATCAGCTACACACTTCTACAAAAAAAAACGTTTTTGCCAAAGTAGTTTGTAAAGCACACTGTCAAACGAGCGTTTGAAGTCTACAAAGAGCACAAAATATTTCCTTTTTTAACTCTAATTAAGGACATTGTAATGACATGGCAAGGTCATAGCAATGTCAAACCTTCACAACACATAACAAAGAAAGAATAATTTATAACTAGTGGCCTAGCCGGCTGCTGTCTTCAAGACAAGGCCGCGGCCAAACAAACAAAACCAAGGGTCAATACTTTACATCAAAGCAAGCAACCGCTAAGGCTGGCCACTGACCTAAATCACTGGTCACCGAAATAACCAAGGTCGCACACTAGGACAGATGTCTTGGTGTGAGTGTTGCTAACACTAATATATAAACTTCGCCCCATTGGAAGAGGGGATGATTATATGATTATACTTCAGTACGTCTTCAAGATTATTATACGAGCAGCAGTTTCCGCGTCCCTATACAGTTTTTATTTATACTTATTTCCTTAGTTGTGCATCTTAGTTCATTTATTTTAATCATTCTAAATTATTAGTTATTTATCTCCTATTTTATTTCTAAGTATTTCTTGTTAATAGTTACCATTACTCACGTTTAAATTATTGTTCAAATACAGTCTATTTTTATAAATTCCGTGTTAATACTTCGAGCACTAACTTCCAAAAATCTCTAAACTAACTTCCGCCCTCTTCAAGACATCTACTACATACCTCAGGAACTCACATTAAACGATTCCACTACATCTGGTGGTATCACGGTGGGATCAGAACACACAATAAACGATTCCACTACATCAATATGAATTAGATTATCAGTACAACCTTGGCCAGATCTGATTGAGAAAGAATATTATGTTTAGCCTAAGTTACCAATCTCTCAGAGACACAATGAATGTATAAGTATCAGAGACATTTTCCGTGGTAGCCTGCTTCATTTTGGGGTCATCGACCGGTTTCGGGCGTTCGCCCATCTTCAGGTGACACCTGACACCTAATTGGCTACTATATTTATATGCTCTATTGAATAAAATTATTAAATCTAACTATATTCCTGCGGACTGTTCTAAATTTTCAAATATTTTGCTCTTCAAAAATGAGAAAAATTATATATGCAAGCTGAAAAAACTATCACCATATTTCGCGTCAACATCTATGGTCATTAGCGCCCGGAGGCTTCTCAGTGCACTGCCGCCTCCGGACATGTTCTCTCGCTACAGGCAACACCTGTCCATTCACCGACTGTTAGCTGTAGAGGCCCTAGGAAAAAAAAAATCTAAGTGTACACAGCTGCTCGCCCCTGTCCTCGACGTGGGAGTCCAGTATGCTAACCATTAGCTATTCCCTTCCCTACAACCAATTCCTTATAAGTTAATTGGTATTCCATCTAACCCCCACAATTTTCCATAGTTTCGGGAGGACATACTGTACGTTGTACAATTTCTCTTTAAGGAAATGTTATCATCTAAAATATTTTTGATAAACACCAAGCATATTTTTTTTTTAACTTAAGATGGGCAAACCCCTGAAACCGGTCGATGACCACAAAAGAGCAGCTACCAACGGAAAAATGGTCTCTGATGCTTTCCAGCTCTGCGGAACCAATCACCACAAGAATGTATAAGTGTTTAGTAAGATATTCGTAAGAGAAATATGATGATAGTTTTTTCAGCTGGCATATATTTTTTCTCATTTTTGAAAAGTAAAATATTTGAAAATTTAGATCAGTCCGCAGGAATATAGTTAGATTTAACAATTTTATTCAATAGGGCATATACTATATAAATATAGTAGCCAATTAGGTGGCAGACCCTTATAGAATTAATTGTATTCCATCTAACCCGCCACATTTTCCATAGTTTCGGACGACTACTGTACGTTGTACATATTTCTCTGTAAGGGAAATGTTATCATCTAAGATAATTTGATAAACACCAAAGAATATATATATATATATTTTTTTAATTTAAGGCGCGTCAACATCTATGGTCATTGGCGCCCGGAGCCTTCTCAGTGCACTGCCGTCTTCTGGGCAGTGTTCTCTCGCTACAGACAACAGGCTCCTACAGACAAGCTGTAGAGGCTCCTAGGAAGAAAAAAATCTAATGGTAGCACAGCTGGAGTCGAACCCGGTCCTCCGCGTGGGAGTCCATACGCTAACCACTTAGCTATTCCCTTCCCAACACCAAAGAATAGAGAATTTTTTTGAGTAGAAAGAAGTGTTAATAATTTTCCCAGTTTAGCATAGGAATTGGATTTTGAGAACACGCTTTGGACCTAAATGGCTTCAACAAGTCCCGGAAAAAATTGGAATCTTTAATAGCAGACATAGTAACTATTATTATTATTATTTATTTGTGGGGAGGGAAACCCTACGCTATCCAAAGCCTCAATGGGCCCATATTATCCTATCCCAAGAAAAACAACAACAACCGGGTCTAGACAAAAACCAACCTGGAATCTAATCCTTTAGATGATTCACCGCATTCCGATAAATCACCAATAACCTTATCGAAATAGCCTTGAGCGTGCCTCCACGACATCCTATTCCGACCCAAAGGTCCTTAACCTAATTGCCTCCCGCAACCCGGCAATCATCCATACAAGATGGAGGTGTTTTACCCTCTGCCTCACCGACACTGAGCCCCATTATGTAGGAGCATTTCTCCTTAAACCACAATGTCCAGTAAGAGATCCAAGCAGATGCCTGAGAGCGCTGCGTGAAAAACACGGCAACGTTTCACTAATGGCCTTGTCCGGACCCCCCCGATGAGCATTTTGGACTGCCAAAAACCAACTGAGCTCATCCATAAGGATGAATGCTGTGAAGTTGTCCATGTCTGGAATCCTGACAGATATGTGCCAGAAGACTCGCCAACTGCAGGCTCGGGAGCCAATGAAAGGAAGAGAGGCGCCTAATTTGGCAAACCTATCCACCTCCTCATTCCCAAAAATTCCCATGTGACCTGGCACCCAGACTAGGAAGCACATCCTTCAGAGAAAAAAACTCTTCCAGTCTTTTAGAACATTCTAACACCAACCTGGAAGTGAAAGACATAGTAACTAACTAACTAATACTATACAATTACATAATATGTATACCACAATGACACATCAGAGAAAAAAGCATAATGTCAACCTCTCCCCTCTCCCCTCGAAATCAACTTAATCGCATTTTTCTAGGGAAGCTATTTCAAATAAAAATAGAGTTACACGTATGTAGTGCATATACAAATTTCAGTGGAATTTATTTGAAATAGTTTAGACAAATTTGCAAAAAACTAATAAAAAAAAAAAAAACAATTCAGGAGAGTGGTACTTCCGGTTGACCGATTTTGAACAAAACCTTATTGTCGAGTTTCCTTGGTGACGTCAAAATGAATATCGAGTTTGAACTTTTTGCGATTTAAGTTTTTAAGTAATGGCCTGTTCACATATATACATACATACACCACTCACCACTTCAGTTGACCTCAAAATTTCGAATAGTTGGCACGATTTTTAAACTTCCTCTTACGGCAGTTATAATATGGTTTTTAGTAATAAATAAAAATAAGGATTTTATGAAACTATTTATTAATATTTCTTAATTTTGTATTATTTGTGTAATTAATGTGAAAGGCCGCGATAAGTAATTTGTTTATGTTTGTATATATATTTTTATATAAGAGTATGGCCTGGAGCGCCAGGTAATGGTCAAACAGTTTTCTTTGCCAGGTATGCTGCACACCTGCGAGCAAGATTATTTGGCAATGTAAGGAATAAATGACGTTATTTCGAATCATTAGTATGGTCAGTAAATCTTGGGCACAAGATCAAAGCACACGTCTTTGTTAACAATGTACACACATACACACACACTAAAATCTCCTGTAAAACACTCAAAATCACTTTCTCTATTTAACAATCTAATTGACAATTTTTCTGTAAAAAAAAAAAACAAGGAGTTTTGACAAACCTTTTTGTGGCCCACTAGCATTATTATAAATCATCAATATCATTGATGAAGAGCGAGAACAGGAGCGGGCTTAATAAGCAGCCCTGCTTCAATCCAATAGAGGTATCCAAAGGGTTCCGATAGACCATTCTGGCACCATACATTTGCTTGAGTTTCAGAGTAAATGCTTTTTAATACATTTAACATTTTTGTCGAACTGCCAATCAGTGAAAGTTTATAAATAAGGAGAAATGATCGATTCTGTCGAACGCAGCCGAAAAATCTATGAAAAAAGCGTAAACTTTTCTTCGCTTCTTGCATAGTGTTAGCTTAATAGAACTCATCAGATTAAACACATTATCGACAGTTGAGTATGAGTGCCTAAAGCTAGCTTGAAACTTGCCCAATAATTCCTGTTCGTTCACCCAGTTAGTTAACCTTGCTAATAGAAGTCCTGTAAACAGCTTACCTGTACTATTACCACAAGAAACCCCTCTATAATTGGAGATAGTATCCGAACCCCCCTTTTTGTAGATTGGAAAAATTATAGAGTCTTTAAATCTTTCAGGTACCCACCCTTTATCATAAATATCATTGAAAACTTGAAGCAATTTATCTAAGAAAATGTCAGGTGCATTTTTTTTAGGTATTCATATGGGACTCTATCAGTCCCAGGCGCCTTATTATTTTTAGCTTTACTACATACAGCCAATACTTTACACATTTCAAAAGGCACATCCAATTCCATATTTTCTATATAGGGTTCCGTATAATGCTATCTAGCGGCCGTCAACGGAAGGTTCAGCAATGATTTAAAATACGAAACCCAATCACTTACAGGTATACTGCTATCAATTCTAAATACTTTAAATTTAAAAAATCTAACTAAACCCCAAAAATCTTTGGAATCCGATACATCTTTAAACTTGTTAATTATGTTATCAAAGTATTGCCTTTTCTTCAAAATACATGCATTTTTATACTCATTCCTAGCGCGTATATACAACGCTTTAATTGTAACAGAGCTGGTTTTTCTATAAAGATTAAGGAGTTTAAACAGACAGCTGCGCGCATTCCTACATTCGTAATCAAACCATGACTGTTTAAATTTATTGGTTTTACAAGAGTATATCAATTTATATTTACTCGCAAAACTCTTTAAACTTTCAATAAGATAATCTAACTCAACTTGAGCAGAATCACTCTTTGTACTATGTTCCAATTCGTTGTATTATCTCTTTTTTAAATACATTAAAAAGCCAGTTATCCCACTTTAATTTAGGTGGACGAGGCATAGTCTCATCCCCATTTACCCCGCAAATACATTTGAGAACAATAGGGGGGTGGTCCGCAAAATGGTGTTTACCAACTTCAAAATTTAATACGACAGATAATAGATCAGTATACATAATATAGGTGGAAGGGATATTATTATTGGATTTTAATGATGAGAACAAACTCCAGATAGATGCAATGAAAGTAAGTCTGAGGTAATATATCAGAAAAAGAGAACATCAGTTTGGAGGAAACCTAAAACACCAGTTTGTGTTACTTAGGGTTAAACGTGGAGAGGCTCCAAAATTGTAAGGCTTTGTTTTATTATTAAAATGGGTGCCCGAAGGCGCAGGACCTAAGCCAATATAACTCTATCCCCCCTTCCCCCCCACACACACACACACAAAAGTACCTAAACGAATACTAAGTTTGAGCTTGGTGCCATTTTTCGATTATGAGATATTTTGTTTTCACACACACACAGTGCCTCGCTAAAAACATTTTTTTCGTATTCAGAGGATGGCAAACCATGTGTTTTTGGTCGAAAAAAACTCAATGTCGAAATTTTTCCTCCTAGGAATAAGAGAAAGTGAAAATGATTGCCATAATAAATGTAAACTTAGGAACAACCATGCCAGGAGGAGGAGGAGGAAACAACCTCACACCTGCTGTTTGATTACGTTGCAATCGCCAAATTGTGCAATGAGATCTTTGGCACACTGAGACCAACCAGAGAAGATAATAGCGCAAGAAGAACTGGTTGGGAAAGCCTTTCAACCTCATGAGAAGGTTTCTCATACTTTGGAGTAACTACAATAAGCTTTATTGGTTGCAGTAAATTTTGACCCACCCCACTCTCAATCTAAATCTAGGAACAATCATGGTCTTTGACTACAGAATCGCCATGAAATAGGAATAGCGGTGTTGCCAGTGTGTTGCACGGCTTGTGACGTGTATGGGACATTGTAGTACATCTTATTGACCTGCACTCGCTATGAGGAAATGTTTAAAAATGTTGATCCCCTATATGGTAGTACCTAATTCTCCTAGCAGTATCTTCTAGACTTGTTGGAGCTTGATCAAATAATCGTATTTAACAAATTAGTACGTTCACTTGACTGACTGCTGATGTCAAAGAAAACAAAAATTTTCAGCATCCCTAGTACCCTTGAAAATCAAGTATTCTAAAAAAATGTTTTATATAAAAATGACAAGCCATCAAGTATGTAGTAGATAGTGAAGTTTATAGCAAAATCGTTGGAGCCGTATTCATTAAAAAAACGTTCAGTAAAGACACAATTCCAGTTGATGATTTTTAACCGAAATCATAGTGTCGGATGGCGGTGATGCGACCTAAACAGAATATCAAGTTGAGCTCCCGGCAATATTTGTGGATATTTTGTTCACATTCATACTCACACAGACAGACACACTTACATACACCAATCGCTAAAAACGTTTTTTTTTTTTTTTCATCTTTAAGATACTTCAAAACTAATACTTCTGGTGAATACACAGTTTTAAAAATTTTATGTGATGGCAATGTGCTTTGGAGTATTACAATAAGTTAGCTAACGCAGTAGTAGCTAACGCAGTCACTCTCTCAAGTCCATTGGACTGGCTCAGTTTAATTTGGCAAGGAACTGCACATACTGCCAAAAGTCTGAAATAGATTATAACATGAAACCATTATCTGGCATGTTGAGAGACACAGCCAACTTCTGGTCCTCGCTGTTGAAACCAATCAACAAGTTGATGTTCATATTTTTTTTATACAAAAATTCTTGATCTTCTAGGTTTCCGCGGCCATTTTCATGAAAAACACTTGATCTTTTCCAGGTTGAGACGCGTCAGTAGTTTGCTAACAACCGACGTTTTGCCCATGTTGCAATTAGCCTCTTCGGGATCGTTACACCTTGTAAGCCAATAAGGCAAGCGGTGGATTATTAGGCTAATCCTGAAGGAGATGCAACGTTAACCTTTCTCTAAAGGCAGAAAAATTTATGGTTCTACCATATAATACAAAGCAGTGCTCCAAAACCGGTGTCAATGCTATGTGTGCCGCCGCGCCCATAAGATAATAGTAGGTACAACGCAAGGTTGGCCGCCATAGTTATTAATAATACCAAACGTGGTGAAATTTTTAACCAATTAATATACGGAACAATAAGATTGGATTCGAAATCTTTTTTGCAACCATTGCTATGAATTCTGCAGATGTACTTCTCTGCAAATTCGAAAGGAATTTATTGAATTGAGTAACGACGGGACGCTAGAACTTCACTTTGCCGAAGTTCTATTGATTGCTTTCTGGATTCCGGTTAGGAAAGAATATCCTCGGATTTCAGCAGACCATACTATTTCAATTCTACTCCCATTTGCAACGACATATTTATGTGAACAAAGTTTTTTTAACTCTAGTGTTAATTAAAAATGATAAGCGGTCGTGCCTAGAAGGACTTGATCAAGAATTTCGGATTGCACTTTCAAATATCGAGTCGAATAGGATGTTGCAACAACATTTGCTACTACATGCGTTCACATCTGTGTTCATTGAAACAAGCCCAGGTATCACATTAATTACCCTTTTTTATTACATTATGTTATATAAGTATAGTTCTTAAGTTATGTATGTGTTACGCTCAAAGACCGAAAATGCTCAATGAGCGAAAAAACAGATCACAATGTGTTGTTGTGGTCACTGTAAAACATCTATATCGCAAAATTCGTGTTATGGCTCTTATGAAAACGCTCACGATGCGTTGTGGCAATCACAGAAAGACCACATAGCGAAATTCGTGTCGTGGCTATCATGCTATACGACCACAACGTATTGTGGCAATGAAGAAAAGCCATGACGCGTATGGAACCATATTAGAATACGACGCACAGTGATTTGCGATATGGGTCCTACTAGTCTCGAAACGTTTTGGTAGATATCCTTAGGAAATATTTTTTGTCCCGCAATAAGTACCAGACAGACAGTGTCCTTAATGCTCTTCATCCAACTTTTCAGTGTCACCAATTCTTAAGACATCACATCGTTTAAGACGACGTTTGAAGGTAGAGACAGGTTATTTTTTTTAAGAAGCTGAGACTGTTTTGTTTCATTAAGTAACATTTCATATTTTTCTGTACTCTTGACAAACTGCGATCAGTGCTTCTTTCCACGGACTCACGTAATTTATCTTAAAACACTTCTTTTTTATTGGCCACGGTTAGCACTGATATACGTTCACCCTCAGAAACAGACAAGAAATGAATAAACAACTCTACTGATGGTTTAATGCGTCGTTGTACTCAAGCCGACAAGTTACAACCTGTCCGTCGTGATATGGTTGCACCAACTGGTGCTCAGAACGTGTCATGGCTTTTCTTCATTGCCACAATGCGTTGTGGTCGTATAGCATGATAGCCACGACATGAATTTCGTTATGTGGTCTTTCTGTGATTGCCACAACGCGTCGTGAGCGTTTTCATAAGAGCCATAACACGAATTTTACGATGTGGATGTTTTACAGTGATCACAACGCGTTGTGAGCTGTTTTTTTTTTTCGCTCAATGAGCATTTTTAGTCTTTGAGCGTAACATATGCAAAAAAAAAATCTGTATTACTATCACCATCGTATTTTTGTTACGGCCACTTTGTATCAAAATTAAAGTACCTTTACGTGCACTATAATTTAAACGCCTAAACAATGACTTTTCCAACTAATTAGTTAAATTCACACCTAAGTAAGTCTTAAAATTGTTTCTACAGAACCAAGTCGTGAATAATTTCAACATATTCTATAAAGTTGTTAAATGTAAACTTCAGAACACTACTTCCAAGAATTTGAAACCAGAAAGTTCAAACTTGTGTTATTTGGTTTAAACATGGGGTCCGATAATAGGTTTTGAACAAAACCAATAACCGGAAGTAACACTTTTTACTGAATAGATTTTCCTTTCCGTTTTTTGCGATTTTTTCGAAATCAGTTCATACGATTTTCTTTAGAATTGAAACATTAACTACACATATTAAGAGCTTTAACTTTTATTTGCAACATTTTTTTTTTTTTTTTTAAAGTAAAGTAATGCCTATTTTTTCAGCAGGCTTAACGGTCTAACTACCAAATTACATGTCGTGGACGGGGGCGGAAGCACCTACTTTGCTATTAACCTTTTTTAAACAAATATAAAATTTAGCAGTCATACGCTGGACTCGAACTGGTGACCTCCCACTTACAAGTCCATGCTCATAACCACTACACCAACACCTGCCCCTTTTATTTGCAACATTTCTCTGGGAAAATTAATTTAAGGTAACTTTTAGAGAAGAGTTATGATTTCCTCTAAGTGCGATTTTAATTTTACTATATGAAATTGTATTTTACATAAATACAATATTTTTTGTAAATCGATAATTTCCAACACAATATTGATCTATTTGGAGATGAAAACAATGCTACTTACCTCCTATCGGATCATTTTCGTCAACTTTTATCATTTCTGCGACCTGAAATGAAAATAAAAAATTAAATATTCTCTTATTTAAAATTGCAATGTTTTAAAAACGTTTGATTGGGCTTGTCATAAAAAAGGTGGGAGGAGTTATACGTGTACACACCTGGAGTGGACATGTGTGGCTGCGCCCTATGTATCAACCTAAACATAGCTTGTAGCGGCAGTTTAAATTTAGTAAAAGAAAATAACATTAAGGAAATTCTAAGTGACAATGAAAATAATGTACAAAAAGCGCTGCAGTTTCTACAAGAAATTAACTTAATGCATTTAATTTAATGGACACTATGCTGAAAATATCTGTTAGACTCGTATAAATTGCTGTATATAGGTTTCTCTTTTGTTTAGGTCTATAAGTAGAATTAATTTGTTAGATTTAGACTTAGGCTGTAAGAATGGTTGTATGAATGAGTGCGGGGGGCCAATGTCGGGATAGGGGTGGCAGACTTCTTCTCTACAGGACGCCTTTCCTGTACTTTAAATGTACATAATTGGGAGCCTTCTGGAGGGGTGGGTCTATGTCGGGATTGTCACCCCGGCAAGGTATGAATGGTACGAAAGAATGTAGTGTAAATAATATAAATATGTTAGTTTTAGGTTTAGTTTCTGTTTAGGGTGCGAGGAATATTGAGTATTCCACCCGAAATTCAGTTTAGTGCGTATATGTGTAGTATGACTGTCTATTTTTAATGTGTGTATGTATTTATTTGCTTGGGAGTATTTATTAGTATGAGCGCATTTAAGTATGTAAGTATTTATTGGTATTTTTGTCTGTATGAATGCGTAATGATAAGTGTAAATCAGAGTAAATGTACATATTAGTTTTTACTTTAGGCTATGATCCGTGAGGGGTGTGAGGAATATCAAGTACTCCACCCCAAGTAGTTATAGAAACAATATAGTTTCGATTTATTATATGTTAGGCCAATTGTCGTTAGGTTTTCTCGTTAGGTAACTATAGTTTAACCCAATCAGTATAGTGTCCATCAGAGATAAGATAAAAGGTGCGAAGGACCTTAGATGTTGTGCACCTTTCAAATAATTACACAAACAAAATTTAGTAAAAAAAATTCAAATAAATGTGATACAACTTAATCTGTGTAGCTTTTTACGAGCAAAAAAAAAAAAAAAAAACTCAGAAACCAAATTCGTTTCTCTCGAAATTTGAAATTCTAACAATGCTTCTAATGTATCTTAATATTATACGAGAAGTACATATTACTACTGAAGTGGTACTTTAGAGGAAATGTTGACGTTTCTGCTCTCCCAGAACGTCCAAATATAATTTTTTCCCCTAAAGAATGTTTCAGATAAAAGTGATAGTCATTTATTTGTGTGGGGCGTGGGGGAGTATAGCCAGAACTGGGTAGTCCGCTGAGGTTCGGGTCTTTTCTGTTTGACGACCGCAAGGCTATAATCATTTTATTATTATTATTATTATTATTATGCCGGGTGCCTAATGGCGTGGGACCTAAGCCTATGTGGCTTTTAACCCCCCCGATACCCCCCATATTCCCTTAATTAATCTCCCCCGATAGCTTACCGGTCAGTCTACAATATCCCAAGATATCCTTGAACTCCGAACTCGCCCAGGCAATCCTGCGAGAGTGGTACCCTCCTAAATACGCGAAACCGAGTACCAGCGAAACGGGGACACTGACATAAATAGTGATACACCGTTTCCCTGACTCCGTCGTCGCAATTCTGACAAATGGGACAAGAGGTCCTCTCTATGTTAAACAAGTGACTAGACACCCAAGTGTGTCCAGTCACTACCCCACCAAGGTCCTCAGACCTGTCCTACTGAAGGGGCAAGAGGTCCTCCGAAACTCCCTGCTTAATTCCTTTTATAAATCTTTTAGCTTGGAGGCACCCCTGCGTGTCCCACCCAGCATTTCTCCAAGACTCTCATCTGCCAAAGTCTAATCTGTTTGTCACGAAACCTCTTGTGACGGCAAGGGCTGGTTCAGGACCACAAAATGGTAATGATGATCCCTAGCCAACTGATCCGCCCTCTCATTGCCCTCTACATGTCCGGGTATCCAATAGAGACGCACCTTACCCCTCCGAGCCAAAGCATTGAACCTTCTCCTACATTCTCCCACTAGTTTCGAACTCACCCAGGCCTACTCAAAGCCCTAATAATCATTTTATATGGAAACCTAATGTGTTCCACTAATCAATTTCTATTCATTTTTTTTATTAAATACGTCTAAAAGAGTGACTGTGCGATTTATCTTGTCTTAACTTGTTCGGCGAGTGTGATAAGAGAACTAAAATAGGAAGAGGCGACTAGTCTGTGCTGGTTTATCAGTCCTGTAGTTCGCTAAACATGTCTCTTATTACATGATCCGTGATATTGACAGTACAGAAAAAGCAGTTAATTATTTACGCGTAAAAAGCATACTACATAATATGTGTTATTGTGCAAATGGACATGAAATGTCTCTTAATATTACTGAATGCCACGACAGATGGAGATGTGACAAAAACAATTGTCGTGTGACGGATTAAAGTTAGAAAAGGTACGTGGTTAGAAGGTAAGTAGGTTGTCGTTTAACACTATTATAAATATTTTATATACTCTTGGGCCAAATATATATGTAGTGGAAGAAAGAAATGAAAGAAAATAATAGTTTTGAAAAATAGTTTAGAATATTTTATAGTTTGAAAACTAGAATTTTGTTAATATTTTAAATGTATCTTAGTGCAGTGAAAAGAGTCAGGTACTGTAATTTAAGGTCATGCTATTAGGGAGACAAAGGCACAAGAATCCGTTAAATTAATACAATGCCACTTGGCCAACTGTTTTGTAAGAGAAGGCATTCTTTCGAATAGTCTGCAGTCTGCTTTCAAACAAGAATAGTTTGAGCTAGACATTCACCAGAACAGTTCAGGACTGTGCCAGTTATAAGTTAAAACATAAGAGTTATTCCAAGTAATTTCAGTAAATTAATAAGCATATTGCCTGTGTTATTGAATAGCATTAAATATCCTTAAAGAATATATATTTAATTTAATCTACCAGTGTTTTCTTAATTATTCTTATTACTTCTCTCTCTTAAACATATACAAACACAAGCCCGTTTTACTTAACCGCTCACGCCACAAGCTACCACTACACTACAACACAACACACCAATAACATTTCATTGGTGGCAGCGGTAGGATACGAACCTACGCCCTTTCGGACTGGTTTTAGGCACCAGTCCTGATGTGTTCTGGTGAATGTCTTGCTCAGACTATTCTTGTTTGAAAGCAGAATGCAGACTGTTCGAAAGAACGCTTCTCTTACAAAACAGTTGGCCAAGTGGCATTGTATTAATTTAACGGATTCTTGTACCTTTGTATCTTTATAGCAATGACCTTAAATTATAGGACCTGACTCTTTTCACTGCACTAAGATACATTTAAAATATTAACAAAATTCTATTTTTCAAACTATAAAATATTCTAAACTATTTTTCAAAACTATTATTTTCTTTCATTTCTTTCTTCCACTACATATACTACAACTAAGTTCTGTGAAGATGAATTCAATATGAGTACAGCCGCAATAACAGACTGGAAGAACTACTTACGAGAAGTTTGCGCTGATTCTCTGATAAACCCGATAAAAGTTGGCGGTATAAACAAGAAATTGACGAATCATGCTTCTCTAAAGGCCCCCTCAAACTATCAGTAATATTGTCAATATTAATTGATATTGTGAGTATTAATGATAGTGTGAGGAGGGCAGGTACTGATGGACTGTCAGTAATACTGATGTACTTTTGGGATTACAAAAGTATTCCATCAATATTGTGGGCGTGGTCAGTATACTGATGAAATACTGATAGTATGAGGGATGTATTGACAGTAACTTATCAGTACAGTGCACGGAGCTATAGCGGAAGCATCTCCCCAAATGGAATTTAATAATGAAGAAATTTAGGAAGTCGAGAAATCAGAAAGAGAAATTATGTTAGAATTAATTCATACTTATCGCGATTTACCAGAGTTGTGGAACTCTTCATTAAAGGAATATAGTGACGGGGATATAAAGAAAGGCTGCATATATAAAGTTGTGCAAAGTTTATAATCAAATTAATAAAAATTGATTATAAATAAGAATTGATGATTTAAAAAAAAAAAAATGTATCTATGAGGAGCAATTTCAGGAAGGAATTGAAAAAAATTAAGGATTCCATCAGATCGGATGCTGATACTGAAGGTATACGTGCCGACTTCATGGATGTATGAGGAATTGAAACTTTTTCTGATTGTGAGACCCCGGATCGCAGCAAAAGCACGGTTGTTGTAGAAATTCGTCGAACGTCTCACTATTCTGCGGAAGTAATTGCGGGAATTGCTAGGGTCACTTCCTTTAACATAATTTAATAGGTTCAAATGGCCAAATTCATTTCGTTATAAACAACCATTCTTTCATCCAACGCCTTTTTTTGTTGTTTTTAAATTTTAAATTTGCCAAAATAATTGCAAGACAAATTTTTTCTTTATTATTCATTACAAACACGATCTTTTCACTTTGACTGAAAACTGACCCACACCAAATCGAGGCAACAAAGTGACTGAGTACTGATATAATAACTGAACAAATACATAGTGTGAGGGTAAACAGTCGGAATACTGTCAGTATCCCATCAGTACAGATAGTGTCAGTATTACTGATAGTCTGATAGGCTGTATTCAATGTTGTAAATTGGATGTTGAGATTCGGTCATACAAATGAACACTTTTTAAATTTCTACCGACGTTTCGGCAAATTTATTGCCTTCTTCAGGGTAAAAATTTCCAGTTAGAATTACTTATAAACTCTAGTTTAATCTGTGACATACCATCAACAAGTGTTACGGACATTGGATGGGGAAGGTTTTATAAAGGGCTTGGAGAGTGGATGGGAAGACCGTGTCTTAACTGCATGTTGTTTTGATAATTCCAGGAGATGTTAACTAAGGGATAGGTTTTTGGTCTCTTCTAAAATGATAGATAATATCTTTTTTAAATGTATCTTCCAATATATTCTTTTTTTTATTATGTTGATGGATTTTGAAAACTATTTATATATTTATTGTTGATTTTTTTTTATTTGAAAATTTATTTAAGTTCATATTTTATGTTGTTTCTATTTTTTTTTTTTTTTTTATTTGTATTAAAACCTTTGTACAGACCCAAAGGCAATAAATTTGCCGAAACGTCAGTAGAAATTTAAAAAAGAGTTCTTTTGTATGACCGAACCTCAACATCCAATTTACAACATCGTAAGCAATTTTTTTTTTTTTTTTTTGTTAATGCAAATGTTTACTTTCTTACTCCTAGTAAGAGAAAGTATTGTAATCGTCTCAAATGTTCGATATCGAGTTTTCACCGGAAATATCGTTTTGAGGTCCCCTGTGTCCAAAAAAGTGGTTTTTAGCAAATGTTCTGTTTTTAGAAATAGGTGTGTGTGTGTGTGCGTATGTGAACAGCATAGCTCAAAAACGAAAAACCGTAGAAAGTTGAAACTTGATATTCCGTTTAGGTATCACCAAGGCATCTGAAAGTGGGTCATCTGTCAAAATTCCTCAACCGAAAGTACCACTTTACTTGTTGGTTTTTTTTTTTACTTTTTTGCGATTTTCTCAAAAATGGCTCCGACGATTTTCTTTAAACTTGATATATCAACTACGCATACAAAGAGCTACAGCTTTTATTTAAAACATTTCTTTGGGAAAATTCATTTAAGGGCAGTTATCTAAAGGGTTTTCATCTAAAGTAGCTATTTCAGTTTATTAAACAATTCTATCGCGGATGGGAAGACCGTGTCTTAGTCTGTATGTTGTTTTTAGGAAATTCCAGGAGATTGTTATAACTAAGGGATAAGTTTTTGGTCTCTGTTCTAAAATTGATAGATAATTTATCTTTTTTAATATGAATCAATTCCAATATATTTATTTTTTTATTATTATTGTTGATGGATTTTTTGAAACTATTGTATATAATTATTATTGTTGATTTTTTTTTATTTTGAAAATATTTATTTTAAGTTCATATTTTATGTCGTTTTTCTATTTTTTTTTATTTTTATTTGTATTAAAACCTTTGTACAGACCCTGAAGAAGGCAATAAATTTGCCGAAACGTTGGTAGAAATTTAAAAAGAGTTCTTTTGTATGACCAAATCTCAACATCCCCAATTTAAAACATTGAATACAACGGTCGTAACGAACACCAAAACATCTGTATTTTGTTGTTATATATGAAATTTGTAACTAGATAATGACCGGTATATACGTATAAATCATAAATCGCAAAATTAAAACTATGTAAAAATGCAGTAGGAGAGAAAGTGTGTGTGTGTGAGTGTTTCACAGCAGAGTTTTTGTTTATTTGTGATTGTCTCAAAAAAAACGGCAGCAATGAATTTCTTAGCATGTTAACGGCAATGGAATATATATATATACACACAGACATACATGTCATATATGCATGTATGTATGTATGTGTGTGTGTCTGTGTGTAACAAAATATATCAAAAATGAAAAAACGCATAAACCTGAAATATTATATTCCATTTATGCCAAAACATGAAGATTTTGGTGGAAACGCGCCAACCTGGTGCCACTGAATAATTCTTCGCGATTTCCTTGGAAACAGTTGCATTGATTTCCTTTAAACTTCCTGTATTAACTAAACACTTCACCTTTATTTGAAACATTTTGTAGAAGCGGCTTTGCACTAGAATATTTTGTCTAAATCCCATTGCTACTATAATAATGCATAGAAGGATTACATTTGTTTAAAAAAAATACCTAGTTTGAAGAAAAAAAAAAATCAGTTAAACCGGAAGTGGACTTTTCAAATTGGGTTTTCCGGTTGTGTCGTGATTTTTCTATAAACTAGTGCAATCATCACTTGAGTTTGCGTGTTTAGACCGTATCAGTGGCTTGCTAGGGTGTCTCAACCCGGAAACTCAATTGTTTTTCATGAAAATGGCCGCGGAAAAAAAAAAAAGATCATAGTCCAAAGATATTCCTACAGTTTCGCTGTATACTACATACATATAAACATAGTGTTTATTTGGAACATTTATTCCAGAATAAACTGATTCTATGGTGGTTTTAGGGATTGCTCTGTATCTAGCGAATTGTATGGCCCAGTCAGTACTTGCTGTCCACCACTTGGTCACACAGTCCCACACAACTAAATATTTATTAATTCCAGTGTTTTACACAAAGTATTTTCATTCATATCAGTGGAAATTGCAGTAAGAATGAGTAATATCAGTTTTTTTACATCAGAATTTTTTATTATTTATTTATTTTTTGCGAATAAACAATAAAACATTGGTTTCATTTAATTTACCGTTGTTACTCAATTTGGTATTCAATTAAAGGTACTCACTAGATATTTGCAGGCACTTGTAGCAGATCTAAACACAAGTTGAGACCAAACACTCACTAGATGTGCGGTTCGTTATTCAAGACAGATATAGCACTGGCTCTCCGTATTAATATGACGTCACAGGTTCACACAGAGTTATTCCTAATGCTTAGCCAGTACAATATCTTTAACACAGACCACCGCACACAAACTGCAGGTTATTTGACCAACCAACACAACGTAATTCGTAAAAAAAAAACAAAAAAAAAAAAAAATCTGGTGTGAAACACTCACACAACTTTCTCTTACTCCAATTCTCAAAATTATAATTGACAAATTTTATAGTTTGTATACTAAATTTAATAAAATTCGTCGAAAACTGGAAAAAAAAACCTGTTCAGTAAAGAACGCACTTCCGGTTTACTAATTTCCGTGAAACTCAGAATTTTGGCTATCTATTTATTTCTAATTAATTTTGTTTGGATGATAGAATTGTATAATCAAATATGAGAGCACTTTAGAGAATAATATAACCCCATCCCTCCCCTAAAAGTGCCCTTAAATGAATTTTCCCAGAGAAATGTTTTAAATAAAAGTTGTAGATATTTGTATGTTTAGTTTATATATGAAGTTCTAAGAAAATCGTCGGAGGTATTTTTGAGAAAATCGAGAAAAAAATAACTTAATAATGTGGTAAAATAAACGCACTTTCTTGGTCATCCGATTTTTTTTTCAAACTCGGAATTTCAACAACATATTTAATTCTAATTAACATTATTTAGATGATAGAATTGTCTAATAAACTGAAATAGCACTTTAGATGAAAAACCTAACCCACCCCCCCCAGAAGTGCCCTTAAATGAATTTTCCCGGAGAAATGTTTCAAATAAAAGTTGTAGCTCTTTGTATGTGTAGTTGATATATCAAGTTTAAAGAAAATCGTTGGAGCCATTTTCGAAAAAAGTCGCAAAAACGTAAAAAAAAAAAAACAACTAGTAAAGTGGTACTTTCGGTTGAGGTAATTTTGACAGATAACGCACCGTCAAATCCCATGGTGATAACCTAAACGTAATATCAAGTTTCAACTTCCTACGGTTTTTCGTTTTTGAGCTATGCTGTTCACATACACACAGACCATTTGCTAAAAACTACTTTTATGTGGACTCAGGGGACCTCAAAACGGATATTTCCGGTGAAAACTCGATATAGAAAATTTGACACGATTACAATACTTCCTCTTACTTACTAGGAGTAAGTGAAAGTATAATGTAAGAAATCTGATGTGAATTACCCACACAACTTTCTCTTAGTGTATAAATTCGATTAAAATAATTAAATACAAGATTTTTTGTTTTAATTTTTATATTTAGATGGGTTTGCCATAAAAAAAAAAGTGGTAGGGATTAACCCTTGTAAAATGGGAGCGCCCTTTGTCACAACTAAACCTTGCAGCGGCAGTTTAAATTTTAACCTAATTACCAGGACACTAAAATGAGTTTTTCAAAACAAAAACTTATACAATTCTATTTGTGTAGTAAGCATTCCAAATTTAATGAAAATCATTGTAACCATTACGAGATAATTCCAAACAAATCAAATACCTATTCTGTAAAGTCGTACATTCCTAGTAAGAGAGGAAGTATTGTAATCGTGTCAAATTTTCGATATCGAGTTTTCACCGGAAATATCCGTTTTGAGGTCCCCTGAGTCCAAAAATTGTACTTTTTAGCAAATGGTCTATGTGTATGTATGTGAACAGCATAGCTCAAAAACGAAAAACCGTAGAAAGTTGAAACTTGATATTACGTTTAGGTATCACCATGAGATTTGACGGTGCGTTATCTGTCAAAATTCCCCAACCGGAAGTGCCACTTTACTAGTTTTTTTTTTTTTTACGTTTTTGCGATTTCTCGAAAAATGGCTCCAACGATTTTCTTCAAACTTGGCAAATCTACTCACATACAAAGAGCTACAACTTTTATTGAAACATTTCTCCGGGGAAAATTCATTAAGGGCACTTCTGGGGGGGGGGGAGGTTAGGTTTTCATCTTAAACTGCTATTTCAGTTTATTAGACAATTCTGTCATCTAAATAATGTTAATTAGAATTAAATATGTTGTTGAAATTCCGAGTTTGAAAAAATCGGATAACCGGAAGTGCGTTTACTTACCACTTTACTAAATGATTTTTTTCACTTTTTCGCGATTTTCTCAAAAATAGCTCCGCCGATTTTCTTGAAACTTCTTATATAAACTAACATACAAAGATCTACAAATTTTATTTAAAACATTTCTCTGGGAAAATTCATTTAAGGGCACTTTTAGGGGAGGGTGGGGTTACAGCTTCCTCTAAAGTGTTATCATAGTTGATTATACAATTCTATCATCCAAACAAAATAATTAGAAATAAATAGATGGCCAAAATTCTAAGTTTTAAGAAAATTAGTAAACCGGAAGTGCGCTTTTACTGTAAACAGCTTTTTCAGTTTTCGGCGAATTTCATTAAATTTGGTACACCAACTATAACATTTGTCAATTATAATTTGGAGAACTGGAGTGAGAGAAAGTTGTGTGAGTGTTTCACACCAGATTTTTGTTTTTTTTAATTTAAGGCGCGTTAACGTCTATGGTCATTGGCGCCCGAAGACTTCTCAGTGCACTGGATTTTCTCATACTGTAATTATTACCGATAAATCTTCTTGAAACTTGACATTTTTACTTGATGATTTATAAAGCATATAGATTACCTGATTGTGACGGCACTGTCTCATAGCACTGATCTGAGAACATCCCAAAATCACTTTTTCTAGAAAAATGTTTCAAACAAAAGTGATAGGCATTGTCTAAATCTGTAATGTATTCATAATTATAATGTACACAATCTAAGTGTACAAAGTTTAAGGAAAATCATTGGAGCTATCTTAGAGAAAACCGCTAAGAAACTTTTCTTTTTATTTTTTTTGATTGCTACAACAGCGTTTTCTACGCTGTAAGTAACACTGATAGCACTGCACTCTACATGAACTCGCGCACACACGTTCTCCGAGGAGAGAAGTTACCCACCGGTAGCACTCCCTATAAGCTGAGCTAAATGCTCTGATGAGAGAGATGGCTTGAAGAAAGGAAATCGCGTGGCCACTGGCGTTTTAAACGCCTGGGAGGGTTATCGGGAATAGAGTGCGGGAGGATAGGTGGCATGGGTTAGAATGGGTTTGCAGGGATTGATGGAATTTTTTGTATCGGGTTCGGGCGACTATATTGACGAAAGGAATTTCAAGGTATCTATGGATGGTGAGATTGGAAACATAGAAAGGAGCATTAACGGTGGTACGAAGGATTTTGGATTGAAGGGATTGTAGTCTATGGAAATTGGAACGTTTTGTTGAACCCCTCTAGTTAATCTGCTAAACACCCTAATTACCTAACTCCTTCCTCGCCTTAACCCATAATTCTCCTAACCCATTCGTCATAAACCATCCTACTTTGGAACGCTAACGGTTTAACTTTCCATAGAGACGAACTTGACACTTTACTTCACGAGAAACGTATCGACATAGCGCTACTTACTGAAACACATTTCACTAGCAGATCACATTTCTACATCACAGACTATCAAACATACAGGACTGATCACCCGGATGATACAGCCCATGGTGGTGCGGCAATCCTGGTTAGAAATTCCCTGAAACACCACGTTCTCCCTCCTATTTCCACTGACTACGTTCCAGCCTCTGTAATTTCCCTATCAGCCCATCCGCATAACTTCAACCTCGCAGCTGTATATTGTCCCCCTAACAAAGCCATCTCACAAGAACAATTTACCTCCTCTTTCAATACCCTTGGTCCTAGATTCCTCTCAGGTGGTGACTACAGCGCGAAGCACCAACAATGAGAAAATTTATAGGGGTTGAACCCCTATAGCTCAATGCCGTACGTCCAGATGGGTTTTAATATTGAGGTATATATCAGTCTTTTATTGTCTAGGTACAGTTTAGATCTGTTGTCCAGAAGTCGTTTCAATACGATAGCGTCTGTTGCGTGTGTGGGGGTTCCAGTTTAATCTTTTGTCTATGAACAATCCAAGGTAGCGGACGACATTACTGGGTGGGGATAGGAATTAAATTGTAATAGATTGGTGCAAGAGTGATGCGGCGTAAGGTGAATGTAATATTTTGGGATTTATTTTCATTTAGTTTGATATTCCATTTTTTGAACCATTTTTCTAAGGAAATGAGATGAGTTTGGAGATTTCTATGCTATTACTGGATTTTTATGAGAGGATAGAATTGCGGTGTCATCTGCATAGGTGAGGAGAACAGTTTCTGGATGGGTTGGGATATCTGCTGTGTATATTTTGTACAGGATGGGACCAAGGATACTGCCTTGCGGAACGCCCGCTTCGGCTTTATGGATAGGAGAGACTGAGGTTCCGACTTGAACTTGGAAGTAACGGTCTGTTAAATAGGACTTTAAGATAAGATAATAGGTAAACGGGAGGATGCCCTTAAGTTTCCAGAGCAGACCCGGGTGCCATACTCTGTAGAACGGTGACGTCTGAACCCAAACTGGTGATCTAGAATAATATTGGAGGATTCAATTATAGGGAGGATGTGTTTAAGAAGGAGTTTTTCAAGGATTTTGCCAAGAACAGGCAACAAACTTATGGGACGGTACGAGGTAGGAAGATGATGAAGTTTATTAGGTTTCGGAATAGGACGGATTAAGGAGAATTTCCAGAGGATCGGGAAATGGATGGTTCTAAGTACAGCATTATAAATTAGAGTTAGAAAGACTATTGCGTTTTTGGGAAGATAGCGGAGGATTTTTGAAGTAATGTAGTCATTTCCAGGTGTTTTCTTTGGAGAAAGATGTTGAATAATAAATTGGACATCAGAAAGACTAAAATGTTTGGAGGGTAGGGAAAGAGGAAGAGGATTATCGAGATCCAGCTGAATGGAATCATGAAACAAAGGGTGTCATATTCTGATGAGGAGTAAAGACTGTGGATAAATAGGAAGAAAACAAAGAGGCTTTTTCTTCATCTGATGAAGCCCCCAGGAGCTGTCATTACGGCAAAGAGGTGTTGGAATGGGTTTATAGGACAATACTTTCTTTGTGGCAATCCAGAGTGACTTGTCTTCAGTAGTTATGATAATGAATAATCATGAAAGCGTTCATTCTGTAAGTGTTTCAGTTCTGTTTTAAGTTGGTAAGTCAGACGTTGTAAATTCGTTTATCAGAAAGATAGCGGGTGCGCTGCCACTTGGCTCTAGCACGTCCTTATCCATGATAAGTATTCGGATACCTAATGAGACGTTAGTTGAGTTAGTATAATATCGTGTTGAATGGTTTAATGTCGATTGTCTTATGGAATTTTGTATTAGTGTAATGAGATATTGTGCTGCATTGTCTACGACGTCTGCCGTTTTAAGTTGAATGTGTAGGTCTATTTTGTCTTCTTTGGGATAGGATGAGTGTCAAGGGTAATTAGGACAGGGCTGTGGTCTGAGGAGAGTTCTGTGAGAGTTAAGATTTCATACTAATGTGATATCCGGGACATTATGAAGAAATCAAGGATATCAGGAAGTTTGGAAAGGGATGTAGGCCAGTAGGTAGGTTGGTTAGGTGATGCGGTGCTGTAATTTTTGGAAAGAAGGATATTGAGTACAGTTCGACCACGAGGGTTCGTTACGCCACATTCCCATTGTTGGTGCTTCGCGCTGTAGTCACCACCTGAGAGGAATCTAGGACCAAGGGAATTGAAAAAGGAGGTAAATTGTTCTTGTGAGATGGCTTTGTTAGGGGGACAATATACAGCAGCGAGGTTGAAGTTATGCGGATGGGCTGATAGGGAAATTACAGAGGATGGAACATAGTCAGTGGAAATAGGAGGAAGAATTTCTAACCAGGATTGCCGCGCCACCATGGGCTGTATCATCCGGGTGATCAGTCCTGTATGTTTGATGGTCTGTGATGTAGAAATGTGATCTGCTAGTGAAGTGTGTTTCAGTAAGTAGCGCTATGTCGATACGTTTGTCTTGAAGTAAAGTGTCAAGTTCGTCTCTATGGAAAGTTAAACCGTTAGCGTTCCAAAGTAGGATGGTTAATGACGAATGGGTTAAGGCGAGGAAGGAGTTAGGTAATTAGGGTGTTTAGCAGATTAACTAGAGGAGTAAGGAGTGATTCAAACCTTTGAAAGAAGGAATTTAGAACGCCTGTTATATCTGGATGAGAAGACGTTGGAGGAGGATGGGAAGGGTATGACCTCGCGATTTCTGAGTAGGAAGGACCCGTCCCGGACGGTAGGTTGTAACGCTGCTGCTGTTGCCGTGGTTGTTGTTGCTGTTGTTGTTGTGATGGTGCTGGTGGAAGTTGTAGTGGTTGTTTACGGCGAATAGGTGGTGGGAGCGCGGGAAAATCCCGGTGGGAGCGCGGGATTTGCGGACGCTGCGCTTTAGTTTTTGATTGACCTCTGGCTAATTCTCTTTCGTAGCGAATTCTTTTTAAGTCTTTGTGAACTTCGCAACCGCGGAAGTTGGAAGCATGTTCTTCATAGCAGTTTGCGCAGGTAGGTGGAGTGTGTCTATTGTTTTTGGTGCACTGGTCCCAAAGGTGTGGCCTTGCACACTTGACACATCTCGGAGAGATGTGGCAGTACGCTCGAGTATGTCCGTATTGTTGGCACCTCTTACATTGGACGATTTCTTTAGTTTTGCATGGTTCCTCTACCCGAACAATAGTATTTAGTAACCTAGTAAGGTTAAACACATTTTTGTTGTTGGCATCTGGTTCCAGATCTACGTAGAAGAGAGGAAGTGGTGTCTTTTCTTTAGGGTGTCGGATGTTGGTGACATTTCTGACGTTGAAACCTTTCGCCTGTATTTCCTCTTTTATTTCCTGAGGTGGAATGAGTGGTGCAAATGGCGAAGAACCACTCTAAACACGTTATCCTTTTTTAATTGGTATGTGTGATACTCAATTTTTTTGCCGCTTAGGTAATGAATGGTAGCTCTATAAAAAAATCAATAGTGTGAGTAGTCACTAAAATGTTAGCTGTAGTTGCCTTGCAGGAGAAATTGTCAGCCCGAAGTAGTTGTTTGAGGTCATTGTTTAATGACATGAAGTCACTTATTTTATATATGTATATGGGGGGCGGTTTGTGGTCAGGGCTAAGCGAGTCACTGACCTCTGGTAGAACGCTGAATTTATTATGTGTCACAAAATCTGACACGTAATGTAGTTGCTGCTGTTGTTGTGGTTGTTGTTGTTGTTGTTGTTGTGCTGTTTAGGTGCTGTTGTCGTTGGGAAAATGGATTACTTGAAGTTGTAGGTAGACTTGTAATTGCTCTTTATTGTTGAGCACATCTCTGACGGGTTAAGGAGGTGAGGTGATTAGAAGTGTCTTTTGCCTCGTTTTCTGTTCTTGATTTTCTCTTGCGTTAAATTCACCATTTCCGACGATCTTTTTGTTTTATTTATGGAGGACGTTGTAGACTCGCCCCAGAGGTAGAGTGCCCACCAATGTCGGTTTCGCTTAGACCATTGTCTAAGCTAGCCGAGGTGGGTAGAAAGTTTTTTTTTTTTTAACTTCTACTTGATTCATATTATTTATGCCATAATTAGTTTAATAAAACATAAATAAAAATAAAAAAAATGAGTGAATATATATGAATAAAAATGAAAAAAAATGAAATGGCCCTTTAGAAGAAAATAAGTGACTCTTGTGGCCCCTTTTGATTGGACTTTAATATTTGCTTAAAGTGTGATGTTTGCTAAAGAATGATAGTGTCTACATTTAATTCAGACAATAAACAAGAGCATTCGCCTTGACAATGGCGTTCTAAAGGGCTGATTGCCAACTTCCTTCTAGCTGGCTATCGAGCCAACAGTCCCGGACCTTGGAACTGATATTCAGCAAAGTCCCCACCCTCAGGTCTTGTCATCTATTCATAGAAGAGGAGCATGGCCCCAAAGCTCTAACCTAGAGTTACTCTACAAAATATTCAGCTCTTAATACGAATTAATTACAATTGTTTACTTTTTCTCACTTTTCGCAATCGTGTCAATTTTATTAAATATTTAATTTTACGCGACTTACTCGAGAAGGTTCCAAAACGATTTTCACTCATATGCATGTTAAAGTACACATACAATAACTGACTTTCAATATTATTTATAACATTTTTTCAGTGTGACTTGAAAGCAATGTGTGCTTTCTTCCACCTTTCAAGGTCCATTAAAATAGAAATAAAAAAATCCAGAAAAATAGAAACCTAAGTTGAAGAAAACCGGTTAAATCTATTCTGAATACCGGCGACTTTACAGAATAGGTTTCTATCATTTTCCAAAATGACGGGAACGATTTTTTTTTAAACTTGCAATGCTTAACTACATAGGTATAATAAACCTATCACTTTTGAAACTTGTTTTAAAAAATTGCAGGGGTTTCTAAAGAGCGTTTTCCAAAGGGGGAGTCCCTTTGAAAATAATCTAAATTAAACATAGTAATATGTGTTAGTAAGAGACCCCTGATACAATAGAGCTTCCTTCTGTATACAAAAGTGTCTAATATTACAATTTATTTTTCAAACTTTAACCAGCGGAAGGATATAATATATCCAATATATTATATAGGTAGGTAGTGTATAATTTATTTATTTATTCATACATACAGGCAATTGCCTATTAAATATTTTATATATATATATATAATATATCACGGATAATATTGTAACGTTTTTCCTTCTGAACTAGCAACTGCAACTAGTTTCTAAGTGGGTTCGTTTAGATAAAACACTCTAAACTTTAATAAGAAAAACACCAATTTATTGTTTAACACAATAAATTACAAATGCAACACTTAATAATAATAATTAATACACAGTTTAAACCAACCAAAGTTCACTTAGTTCACTTTTTATACACTATTCACTAACGAACACTTCGTTTGTAACAAGACACTCTTTAAACTCAACTCGACTTCAGCTGTTGTTCACCTTTTATAGCAGTGGAGAAGGGTCTGGAAGGTTCTCGATTATTCTAGAAAGAGCTAGAACGCGCTGCCAGCGCTTCCTAGCGGCCACTAGGAGAACTTGAGGTACCTGCTTTCTTTCCTAGATGGCACGAGTGGCTGCGTTACACTGCTCCCCTCTCAGATCTGTTCGTCCTGAACAGAAACATCGCTGGTGACGTAAGGCAGTAACCGATCCAGATGTACGACCTTCATTTTGGATCTGGGCGTCCGTTGGATTCGGTACACCAGGTCGTTGAGCCTTGAGATGATTGTGTGAGGTCCTTCCCAATCGTTTTGAAGCTTTGGGGACCTTCCCTTCTTCCGTACCGGATTATACAGCCATACCTTCTCGCCTTCCTGGAAGGTCCTTCCGCTGACCCGTAGATCGTACCGCGTTTTCATCCGGTCACTTTCTAACACCATCTTGTCGCGCACCTTTCCATGGATGGTCCTCAATCTGCGGCGAAGCTCTTCTGCATAGTTGTCCACGTCCGTTTCCTCCTCTTCTGGACTGCCAAATAAAAGGTCACTGGGTAGCCGAAGTTCTCTTCCAAGCACAACGCTGGCTAGGTGTGCGGCCCATGGTCTCGTGGACAGCCGAACGGTACGCCATCATTATTAGAGGTATAGTGTTCGTCCCAGTCGTCCTGGCGTTCATTCACCAAAATCCTTAAATGGCTTCCTAGAGTCTTGATAAATCGCTCCACCATGCCGTCAGACTGAGGGTGAAGCGGCGTTGTCCTCGTCTTCCTGATGCCAAGAATCCCGCAGACCGCCTTGAACACCTGTGACTCAAAGTTTCTACCTTGATCGGAATGTAATTCCAGCGGAATCCCGAAACGGCTGTTATTCACTAGAGCTTCGGCCACAGCTGATGCGTCCTGGGTTGGCAAAGCATACGCCTCCGTCCACTTGCTAAAGTAGTCCGCCGCAACTAGTATATAGCGATTTCCCCTTTTAGATTTTGGGAACGGGCCGGCTATATCGATAGCTATTCTTTCGAACGGTGCTCCAACATTGTACTGCCTCATAGCGCCACGGGTTCTACTTCTGGGTCCTTTGCTCGCTACACATTCCGTGCATCGCCGGCACCAATCTTCAACATCCTGGTGGTAGCCTACCCAATAGAACCGCTGCCTCAACTTTTCCAATGTCTTCTTTACTCCGAAATGGCCGCCAGTAATGCCTCCGTGCACTTCCGCTAACACTTCTTCCCTCTTCGATGCAGGTAGAATTACCTGATTCCTTTGTCTTTGCCATCTGCGCTTTCCCAGATCCGTAGCAATACGCCATCTTTAACGGTAAGCGAATCCCATTGCGCGCAGTAGCATTTCACATCCCGACTGCTAGGTGCAATGTCTTTCCAGTCCGGTCTTGACCCATCTTCTTTAAACTTGAGCACTGGTCCGATGTCCTCATCTTTAAGTTGTTCTTCCCTAATCACTTCAGGGCTCCATTCTTCTAGTGGTAAGACCGTGGTTCTTTTGCATTGTCCCTGCTCCTTCAGTTCTATCTTGCTACAGTGCTTGCAATCCGTATTGCAAGGCCGTCTTGAAAGAGCGTCAGCATTACCATGGAGTCTTCCCTTCCGGTGGAATTGGTATTCCTGCAATCTCTCTATCCAGCGAGCTACTTGTCCTTCCGGGTTCTTGAAATTTAAGAGCCAAGTCAGTGAAGCATGGTCTGTCCGCAATAGGAAGGGCTGTCCATACAAGTATTTATGGAAATGTTCCAGTGTCTTCACGATTGCCAGAAGCTCTTTCCTAGTGATAAAGTCATTCTTTTCAGCCTTAGAGAGAGTTTTAGAGAAGTACGCAATGACTCGTTCTTCGCCATCCTGTACATGGGAAAGTACACCCCCTATTCCAACTGCGCTGGCATCTGTGTCTACTATGAATTTGCAACCAGCCCTCGGGTATGTCAAGATTGGGGACGTCGATAAGGCTTTCTTGAGTCGTTCGAAGGCTTCTTGGCATTTAGGTGTCCATTCAAAAGGTTGCTCATTTTCAGTCAGCTGATGTAGTGGCCTGGCTATGTCTGCAAATCCGTGGACAAATCTCCTGTAGTATATACACAGCCCCAGAAAACTTCTGAAAAACGCTTATCTTTCGGGACTGGCCAGGCACACACGGCTTCAATCTTCTCAGGGTCGGTCTTCACTCCTTCTGCGGCAACAATATGTCCCAAGTATTTCACTTCCTTGCCAAACAGTCTTCCTTTCACTTCCAGGCTAAGCTTCAAGCCAACTCCGGACAATTTTTCCAAGACCTCTTCTAAATGCCTGAGGTGTTCCTTCAAGGTCTTGCTAAAGATGACAAAGTCGTCTAGGTAAATCAGACAGTTCCGCCAATGCAACCCTCTCAGAGTTGTCTCCATCAGCCTCTCGAAAGTAACCGAAGCAAAGCAGAGTCCGAATGGCATCACGTTGAATTGCCACAGTCCTGTACCTATGGAAAAAGCTGTCTTCTCGCGATCCTCTAGATGTACCTCCACTTTCCAGTACCCGCTCTCTAAGTCCAAAGTCAAGAACCAGTTGGCCTCCGCTAAGTGTCTTCTATTCGTAGCAACGGGTAGCTGTCCTTCTTCGTGATGTCATTAAGCTTGCGGTAGTCAATACAAAATCTTGTCGATCCGTCCTTCTTCTTGACCAAAACAATGGGGGAAGCCCAAGGGCTGCTGGTGTTGGATAACGCCTTGTGTCTTCTTCGTCTAACATCTGGTCAACTTCCTGTGTTTGGCCAGAGGAAACCTTCGCGGTGGTTGCTTGATGGGTGGATGATCGCCCGTATTGATTCGGTGTTGCACCGTCTGCGTCCTTCCAAGATCTTTGGCGCTGCAAGAAAACACATGTTGGAACTTCCATAGCAGCTCTTCGGCCGGTTTCCTGTCCTCAGGTTTCCAATTGGCAACTGCACTCTTTATGAACTCGTTCATTGCTCTGGATTTTGGTGCCGGTTGCCTCTCAGCTAGATCTGCTCTGACAGTCTCAATCTTACTCTGTTATAATTGAACGTGATACTTAAATTAGAATATATTCTTTCAAAATTGTTATTAATGTACGTATAATTATTAATATTTACTGTTAAACTTATAACTACAAAGTAGCTGACTTCCCCTTTCGCCTTCTCATGCAAGTTGCTTTTTATTTATTTTTTATTTTTTATTTTTTATTCCATTTTGATACACCTTTTTATAATTATGTTGCACCTTTTATAATGCTTCTCATCATTTTCTAATTTCTTATCTTACTTATTATCCTCATTTACTTATATTGTCAGAAATTAGAAACTTTTCGTTCATTTTTGTATTTTCTTTTATTTTTATAACTTCTAGCTTTATTTATTTATTTTAAATTTCAGGGTTGTAGTTTTTGTTATGCTATTAGCTATTAACTTTTAGTTATTTATAATAGAACTGATGCTATTCTACCTTCACTCTCTCTTTATTTATAATTATTAATTTAAGATCTTATGTAATATGCTGAAATGTAGCCTGACTCTTTTGTATGGGGATCTCCCCAAAAGCAAATAAATATATATACTGATATACAGTCTCAGAACCGGTTATCATCTTGGCCTCTTCACACCTGCCTATGATCGTTCTCTTCTTCAGCTTTTGGACGAAATCCTTAGTGTTCAAAATTCTAGCCGGTATTTTATTAGTTTTAGCTGAGATAAGCGTCCGTCCTACGAGAATGCCGTTGTCGAGTTGCAAAGCCGGGCTCTAATAAGCCCAGTAACCCTCCTGTTTTTTCCTCCAATGCGACGGCAGCTTAACTTCGCTAAGTGGCGGTAGGATAAGGTCTTCCGAAAACATCACTTGCCTTAACACTCCGTCGTCTTCTTTACACATCTTTAGAACGGCCTCCTCGTTCCCTATTCGCATAGACCTCTCATCAAAATTCAGGACGACTTTATGGGCCTCCATAAAATCCATCCCCAGTATGACTGGATCCTCAATATCCGCCGCAGAAAACATGATGAAGGATCTTCTACTACCCACCTCGATGGTGACCTGGGTTTCTCCTATGACATCCATGCTCTCTCCATTGGCCGTCACGATTAGATAACCTCTCGAGGGACTTCTTAAATTCCACTTTGGTAGGAAACCTTTCTTGACGATAGTGTGGGTGGCTCCAGTGTCTACGACCATCTGGCAGGCTTTACCCGCAACCTTCCCTTCCAGTAGTAGGCCATTTCGTCGCATTTCAGCCGTGAAACATTTAACTGTGCTGGGGCATAAGAGAGACGAGCCTCAAAGCCGGCTACTCGTAGTTTTCCTGATTATCTTTGTCCTTTTGCTGTTTCTTGCTAGGAGGGCGTTTGCACTCTCTCTTAAAATGTCCGAATTCCGCAGTTAAAGCATTTTAAGGACTTGTTTACCTTTTATAGCAGTGAAGGATCTGGAAGGTTCTCGATTATTCTCGAAAGAGCTAGAGCGCGCCGCCAGCGCTTCCTAGCGGGGGGCACCAGTTCCCGAACCAGACACTCTACAAACTGCTCCACAATGTCTTCTTCAATTTTCTCCTTCGCTTTACCAGCACTTGGAGCGACAGATGGCTTCACATAAGTCTGCCTTACCCGAACTGGTGCCTTTTAGATGCTCTTTTGTACAGCCTCAAATTCTAAAGCTCTTGCCAGCGCCTCCCCGATCGTTCTTGATCTGGCCAACTTGATAGCCTGTTTTAATTCGGAGTCCTTCAGGCCGTCGGCGAAGGCATCCGCAGCAAATTCCTCCAGAAGATTATCATCCAGGCCGGGGAACGCCATTCTAACCAAGCGGGAGATATCGGCACTAAATTGTTAGAGTGTTTCACCCGGGTGTTGGCGCCGTGTTTTGAACTGCGTCCTGTACAGTTCCTGCATATGCTTGTCGCCGAACCTCCTCTCCATGTGTTCGCTCAAATGGGCAAAATCTCCTCGGTGATCCTCCGGAATGCTCTGGAGCCCCGCAGCGAGATAATCAGTGATGTTGCTTTCTCTTTTTCGCTCCATCCATTTGCGGAAGCGGCAGCATTAAATTGTAGCAAACAGTTTGCCCACGATAATGCTCCATCATAGGTTGGCGGCTTAATTTGCGCAAGAGCTCTGAACGCCACTCGGGGGCCTTCATTTTCCTGTACGTCTGCCATTGGAGTGGCTCCAACTCCAACCTTGGGCAAGCCAGTCTCCGTGCTTTCCAATCGGCGTCTTACGTACTGTTCTACCACGCTTATCTTCCTCTCCATTTCGGATTTTAACTCCTCTTGGACCTTTTTCATTTCTTCTTGGACCTGGTCTAATTCTTCTTGGACCTTGTCTATGTCATTCTTCATTCCTTCTTGGATCTTATTTATCTCTATTTTTATTTCTTCTCTCATTTCATCCTGCCCCCTTTTCGCTTCCTCTCGGCTCTTCCTTTTTCATCATTTCATTTCTTCCTGGCCCCTCTTATTTTCGTCTATTTCATCCTGGCCCCTCTTTATTTCCTCTCGCATTTCTTTCATCTTCAGTCCTCCATTTTCCGCGTTTGACTTCTGGTACTTATGGCATACAACAAACTGATACTAAACTATTACCTGTTTAGAGATTTTATCCCACTTCTGACACCAAATGTAACGTTTTCCCTCTGAACTAGCTACTGCAACTGTTTCTAAGTGGGTTCGTTTAGATAAAACACTCTAAACTTCAAAAAAAAAACACCAATTTATTGTTTCACACAATAAATTACAAATAAAGCACTTAATAATAATTAATACACAGTTTAAACCAACCGAAGTTCACTTAGTTCACTTTTTATACACTATTCACTAACGAACACTTCGTTTGTAACAAGACTCTCTTTAAACTCAACTCGACTTCAGCTGTTGTTTACCTTTTATAGCAGTGAAGGATCTGGAAGGTTCTCGATTATTCTCGAAAGAGCTAGAGCGCGCCGCCAGCGCTTCCTAGCGGCCACTAGGAGAACTTGAGGTACCTGCTTTCTCTCCCAGATGGCACCAGTGGCTGAGTTATTATATATATATAAATATTATCACTCCACGGAAGTTCTAAGATGTCATATTGTGTTATCCTACTTTTCCAGTTCAAAATTTGTATCCAACATTATTTGAAATATATCAAAATCTTTCGTCACAATCAAACCCCGATATATATATAGATATAGCCTAATAGATGTGGGCTAGCTACTTTTAGCGAATTTGGTGTCCATTGACCTTGTCATTCTTCATTCCCGAGAAGAATTCAGCCGAACAACTCGACCGATACCATACACGGAGAACACAATTACGCACCCTTCCCCACGTTAGGGCCTGTAGATGTGTGCAAATGGATAGGATTTAGCCGATCCACGGGCGAATCGAGCTCACACCTCCTGCCCACATATATTCTACCACCGCATTTCATACACTTTTATAGACAACTATCGTATAGAAAGAAAAGCAGTCAGCCAAATTAGACTACTAAGAAAGCCATGGATTTGATTTTGTAGCCTGTTTCAATTACATATATACATGGCCCTATCATAAATAAAACATTTATAACAGATTTTTGGTAAGATAAAAATAACTACCGCGCCTTGAAGTATATTTCATAATAATTTATGTAGGGTGGTAACAATATGAACCTCTTTAACAGCTTCATATAATTATATTTTTCTTGAATAGAATTCCGTCGTCCCGACACTCCGCGTGTCATTCTCAAGGGAATTTAAATTAACGTATAATATTTTAATCAATTACAACCCTAATTTAATTTTTTATATTTACATCACATCTTGCAATAGAGATTGGTAAATCTAATTTGTTGGACATTCATAATGTTTAATATTTAGAATTCTGTATAAGTGTACTACTAAAAAATTTTTTGTATTTCAGATTGTATACATTAACAATTGTAAAATAATCTTCCCTTGAGAATGACATGCAGAGTGTCGGAACGTCGGGAAAAAATGTAATTCTATTCAAGAAAAATAGAATTATATAAGGCTGTTAAAGAGAGGTTCATATTCTTACCACCACCCTACATAAATTAATAATATATTAAACAGCCATAAAGTTCAACAACATTTCATTATAATGTTCTTCCCGTAGTTCTTCCTGTAAACCATGTAAGTACTCTTCGGTTTTTAAAACCTGTATCTGGCTGAGGCAAATTTTGTAAACAAAACGTCTACACTTCATATGAGAAGCATTATTATGCTTCAGTAATCTGGAGACTAAGAAGGATGTTTCTAGATATGAGGAGGCTACTTTTTCAAACAGACTGTTACTTCAAGAATGTATATGGAATGTTTTGTAATTTATTTTGTGGTGATTGTACAGACTTCAACCATGTTGACATTTACCATTGATGACATTAATGTAAATAAATAATTTTTTTAATAGTTTTTGAATAGATACAATTTTTTCCAATTAATGACCATACTGTATATTTTAATGTGTTCTTACTATTTTCTTCATGGTTCTCTTCCATACCTTTTTAAAATATAGACACAAACTCTTTTGCAAGGCATATCAATAAATGAAAAACCTCAATTAATTGAGTTATACCTCAGCTTTCCAATGATTAGTTGCTTACTTTCCTTTGTACTAACTAATTAAAAACTAAAAAGTAAAAGTAAAAATCTGGATGGATTTTATTTTTAAAAAAACTCTCATGTCAACCCTGAAACTAACAGACTAATCTTCTTTCCTAACCCAAAACGAGAGCTCACGTTGGACGTTCCAGTCCAAGTCAGCTCAAAATGGCGCAGCGTACTTAAAAAACTTAGGACTGGATCTTTCTTCCTGACTAAAGTCTGGGGCCCATCTAAATCAGGATGTCTCACTCAATTTAATTCGCAACAACACTGTAGGTAACATACTAAGAGACTGAATGTTCTTTGCTACTAAAGACCAGAACTCAACTGAACCATGTCGTCTCGCAATGGCGCAGCATACATAACAAACTAATGAACTATATCTTCCCTCCTGATAAGTATGAAGCTCACTTGACTCAGGTTTGAACTGAGAATTTATTTTACCACTCAACGACACAGTACTTAACAAACTAACAGACTAGATCTTCCTTCCAGACTTAAACTTATAGCTGATGTGACCCAGCACATCCCAGTTAAATAAGATTGCAATGGCACACCAAGAGACTAGATCTCCTTTCCTGCCATAAAGTCTGAAGCTCATCTGTGAAGACAAGTCACAGACAACTAAATCAAGAACGTGACTTCGGTAAAGTCCTGTGGCGTTTGATCTTCTTATCCAGCTAAATCTTTTGGATACCAGGAAAATCACCGTCAATGTTATATAGGATTTTTTTCATAATGAACTATATATTTTATGTACAAAATACAAATATACAATATACGAATTTTATTGAATAATTAACATGTAAAAAAATTAAAATTTTTGTTTATTTTTTATTTTTATTTTAAGAAAAAAAGTTTTTTAATATTTTTTTTTTTAATAATTTATACATATTATCTCAACTCTATTTATAGTTTTTTCCATGCACTTTTCAGAATGAACTAAATTTTTTTTTTTTCATTTTTTAATTAAGTACACTAAAAGAAGACATTTTGATAAAATACATTTTTATTTTACATTTAGAGTTTTTATTCTCTTATTGCATCTTCTCAGTTACACAATTTTTATTTAATTTTTAAATATTATTTACTATTTTTTACTTTCTAAAAAATATGGGAAGAAATCTGCAAAAATTTTGTAAAACGCACGCACTCGACCCTCTTCGCTTTTTTTTTTTTTTTTTTTTTTTTTTTAATATTTACTCGTTATGATAATGTACAACAGCAAACTAACGGATTTATTCCGTTTATTTACTTATTTATTATCTAAATATTTTTATAATTTATACTGTACACAAAATATATAAACATACGCTAACTGACATTTGCCATAGTTTTATTTAATTTTTCTCTTTGTGCAAGAGCAAGTATTTTTTTTAATTTGTCAATCACATAGCAGTTAATCTCCCAAACCTCTATTATTGGCTTCCAATGTTCATTTTATTATTATTGTTGTTATTATTATTATTATTATTATTATTATTAATAATAATAATAATAATAATAATACTAATAATATTAATAACTTCGATGGAAGTTGAAGTTGATGACAATATTAAAATTATGGCAATTCGTGGGGATGTTAATCAATTTTTAAACCAAGAACTTTAAAAAACTTCATTTTTTCGGCATTTAAAGGTGAAAATTTACAAACAAATCAAAGAAACAAAGTTAATAGGAAAAGTAAAAAAAAAAAAAACCTCTAGTATCTCCTAGCGAATTTGGTAGACTACACTATTTTAAGAGATGTTCTCCAGAGGGTGGACTGCAGCTTTTGGTAAAATGAGTTTCAATCATTATTGCAAACGATTTCTTCATGATTCTTACACTATTTTTTTTTTTTAATTTCTCATCATTTATAGAATATTCTGGTTACTTTCTCTTTGTTAAAAAAAAAAATGATCTGAATGCTAGTTCTGACGCTAACTGTATTTATATGCATAATGATATATATATATATACATATTACCGTAAAAGTCTGAAAATTGTTACAACCTAAGTTTTACATGTAAATCTAAGCATTTACCACAGTAAAGTCGTAAAAGTCTGAAAAAGTGAAACTGAGTCTGCTTTTCAAACTGAGCCACTATAAAATAACATACGCTTGCAATATGTGAACTAGGACCTGACACGACCCTTTCTATATCAAATGGCTTCCCCCATTGCTCTCTCTAGTCACCCTTAGAGCACTACTTAAGTACCAAGACTCCTCACGTTCGCTTCCACATCCTCGGAGCCACCTTAAACGACGTCTCCCTTGCTGACGTCGAATGGCAAAGAGCGTTCTCTAGTCAAGTGATCCCCCCATACGATTCATCCACAAAGGGCATTCCTTTCTAAGTTATTAAAGCCTCAGAATGGATCCCTCAACGGCACATTCAACCTAAAGCTATAGGTCACTTGAGATATATAACAACTGATTTAATGACTGTTCATACACGTATGTCTAGAAAGGGTTTTGAAGTTAGGCATCTTGTGAATGTCGATACAGCATTATTGCTTGCAGCGATTATAACCATAATTCTCTTCATTCTGAAATAATGAATAATGTAGGGTCGTAGCAATAGCAATAGCGGTATAGATGTTAAAGATGTTTAGCAGTGCATTCATCTGGAAACGGCCACATCTCCAGCTTACAGTAAATTTTTAGGGATCCTTCGGTTCTTAGAAAGAAATATCTCCCTTTTCCTTAAACCAATGTTAGACCGGTTTACAATTCTATTAACCGTACAGATTGCTGCACATCAATTGCAATATGAATGAAACATCAGTTCAGCAAAAACAAGTTTTGAGAGGGTCTCAACCTAAACATTTAAAATTCTATTCTTTTCATTTATAAATGTACTTCAAAAAAAGGCATAACTAAATATAAATTAATAAACATTAATGACTAAATCAGTTATTTCAGAGGAATAACAAAGTTCATTCACTCCACGGAAGTCCTAAGATGTCATATTATGTTATCCTACTTTTCCAGTTCAAAATTTCTATCCAACATTATTTGAAATATATCAAAATCTTTCGTCACAATCAAACCCCGAATGGATTAAAATGGTTTTTATTTTATTGATGACATTTTTTATTTTTCAAACATTTATCCTACCTAATTTATTTACATACAAAACCCAATTACTTATATACCAAATTTTATGGAGTTTCGACCGATTATGGCCTTATTTATTTATTTACCCATTTTACACTTACCGAAATACCAACATTCATGCCTATAAATTCAAAAAATAAATATTTAAATTTATCGACAAAATTGCGCCAATGATTTGGGAGGGTAGATTTAGAGATGGGGTCGAGTGTACATTATTATAAATACTTACAACTGCAATAATCGTATGTATACTTTTACAAATATATATTATATATTTATGTTTATTTTTTTAACCTAATTTTATATTCATTATTGCAATATATCTCTTGTTTAATTTTCCAGAAAATATTGTATTTTTTTGTTGTTTTTTTTTTTGTATTGTTTCATTAAATTGGAAAGCGCAGTTTGAAAAACTTAATATAATTCTTGAGAGACGGAAAACATTATTCTTGTTCTCTTTAAATAAATACACAAACCAGTAAGGGCTGGCATGAGCCTAGTATAAATATAAAGATAGAAGAGATCCCGGCAATATCATTTAATGTTTGAACTGGTCAATCCGCGCTTCCCAATTGCGCTTATTAAGTATTTTTAATTTTGAATAAAAGGTTCTTTAGTAAACTAGATGGGCATGGTCAAACATTTATTTTCAATTGAAAATATTGTTCAATTAAGAAATAAGTAAAAAGAGTCTATAGGATAGGTTTGTTCGTGCAGCGAGTTTGTGATACTGGTTTTACACAAAGAAACCTGACGGTTTGCAAACTGGTTTTACTGCGCATGCTCCACCATGCCCAGTTTGAAGATGTTGGAAATTTAACCTGCAAGAACGCTTTGTGATCAGTATTGTACCGTGATAATTATAAAGCATACAGGAAAAAATAATGGAAGGTTAGTTTTACAGTTATTAGCTCCATACATCTGTAAGAAATCAGTTTCACTAAAAATGGTTAGGATATAGCAAATAAATAACTAGACATTGAGTACAACATAAAATACGAGATATCTATTCGTATACGACTGTCTGAGATAGCAGAGAACCGAAAATTATTCTAAGTGGTTATATCCACAAACACAGGTTAAGTCAAAAAAAAAAAAGGAAAGGAATATTGGGCAAGACAGTCGGAGAAGCAGAATAAGAAATAATTTAATGCGTTAAAAGTGCTTTGCGCATGCGTCGGACTGCCAGTTTGAAATTGGTTGAAGCTTTGAGCTCTGAATGCTATGACAGTTTGCAAATGGTTTGCTGACAGTTTGAGAAACAGCACAAACACATTACTCTGAGTTGGAAACCGTTTGAGTTTGAGAAACTGCTGCAAGAACACCATAATCTCTGTGCGCATGCTCCTCACGGTTTGGGACTGCTGCACGAACAAACCTAATATTGGTTTTACCATTCAAAATTATAAATACCTTGAAGCTTAGTGATAGCGTGTTGGAATGGAACGCGGAGGCCCTGGATTCTTCCAATCCAGATAGCACTTCCTTAAATTTTTCTCTAGCCTTAGGAGCATATGCGAGGGATGAAAGACCTAAATTGTTTGAGTAAGTTGATTTGAAAGATATACTTGGGCAATAACATATACAAAGCCCTTCTTGAATCTACATTAAATTTTTCGAAGTTTAGCTCTAATTTACATTCTCTAATGAAATAAAACTTTTTTCTTTTTACTTTTTCAAAATGTCACTGTTTCCTTTCCTTTGTTTGTCAGATGGAATTATGGCAGACTTACAGATGAGGAATGAAACTGAAAGCGTTCTTATAATACTAATAGCCATTAAGAAAGAGCAGCCGTCCCGAAAGACCTGAGAAGCGGATCCATATTGATTTTGCTGGGGTTTTCCTCAAACAAACAGTTCTTTTTTTTTGGGAATTTTGATAGCTGGTTACAAAAAAGCCAGAAGCATTCAACTTAACATCTGCGTCTAGTAAAGTTTCTAATGGAACACATTTTTAGTAGGATTGGAACAGTTTTGGGTTCGACAATGGAACCGCGTTATTACTTTTTGACAGTTTTTAATGTATTCGCATCTAATGTAATGAAGTTAAACATAATAAAATCCAATATCATCCAGCAGGTATAAAAGTGAGGTTCAATAAGGCTATGAAGTCACACAGGCCAGAGACTTTATGGAAGAAACTAGATTAATTTTGCAGCAACATACGGATATTGGTATGATCCCAATGGCGAAATTTTTACTAAAAACTTCTGAGTTTACGCTGGAATTTACTGAAGCGCTCGCGTTCGAATATAGGCCCAATAAAGGTATGCGGAGGAACCATTCAAATTAAGGGTAGAGCGAAAAGTATTAGTTTGAAATTTTAAGGGACCTGTAAAATGGAAAAATGAGGAAATAGAATGCTCGATATTCGTTCGCTCATAGAAAAGGTGTAAGGAGGAGAGTACCTGCATTAAACGGGAATTCTGAAAAAGGCTGAGGAAAATTTGAACTAACAGTTTTGAGGTTATCACTGATCGCTACTGTAATCAAGGACATCAGACTTTTAAGAACTGTATATAGACGATTAAAGATCAGCCCTTATTATTTTACCAAACAACCTTTTTTTTTCCTAATATTATGGGCTTCATTTTCACTTTTAGTAATGGTATACTTTCAGTGATAATTATTATTATTATTATTATTTTAAGAATAATTATCATTAATTTTACATATAATTGTTGTCTTAAAATGCCATTTTTTTTTAGCAATAAACACATTCAGAACAAAATCTTTGCATTACAATTCAAGATGTCACAAGCCGAGCAGCATCAAACATGATATTATTCACTCAAGATATTTCTCAGCCAAATTTAACCTTTTTCATACATTTTAAATCTTTTTTCTAAATAATTAAATCGACAAAAACAAAATATAAGAATAAAACGTGTTATATATATAAAAGTTATATATACATGGCTCTACTATGTCAATCTAGTGAAGGAAGCTGGCAGGATTTATTTGTTTAAATAAAAAAAAATCTGGTGAGAAACCTTTTAATATAAAATTACCCTTTACTCTTTAAAATTAATATAAATATAAATTAAAAAGGGCGTGACTAGCAAAATGGATAAGAAGGAGTGAAGGTCCCGTGTTCGAATTTAGGCAGCGCTCACCTTAGATTTTTCTCGCGTGTCTGTTGAAAAACACTACCCGGAGACCGGCAGTGCACTGAGAAAGCTCTGGGTCCCACAGTCCAAAGAAGCCGCCATAAAAAACTTTAAATTAAATATCATTAAATAAAATTAATACAGGGAGTGACCTGACGGCAACCTAAATGAAGGAAGTCGCTGGTTAAGTAAGTAATTTAAAACAAACGTCCAAAGTTAACCTTCCCTTTTTTCATTATATGAATCTAGGCTAGGTTAATATCTCCTGATTTTTGTTTACACTAACACATGTTGAACAGCATGTCTTAATTTTTTATTTTTCTTTACTTTATAAATATCTTCTGAGGAAGCCGAGCAATCTTCGTCCAAATGTTGGTATAAAATTAAAAGAGTAAATAAAAAATATTATTGTGTTTGTGTTTCAACCCAAATTAAAAGGCCAATAAGCTAACAATTGCTACCAAATATCAAAACCAACAAGCCTCAAAAGATAGAGAATTTCGCAAGCTTTTAATCTGAAAGGGAGCCCTATAATGAGTGAAAAAAGGTTTACATTGGTTGGAAAAATGTTTAATTTGACTGAAACATGCTATATTCCATTAACACACTTTCCAAATTACTATTTTCGATTGAATATTCATACATAAAATAAGAAAACAAGTAGTTCAAATAACTTAGATTTCATATCTTATTACTATAGTGAAACGTTGAAAATTAGATGTCAGATATCTGCACAATTTTTGCTCATGATAAATGCTTTGCGATGAAACCCGAAATTTTACACTATTAACTATTACTATTTATTTATAAATGCTTAATTTTTTAATGGCTTAGGATTTCTGATTTTTACAAAGTATGTTATTAAAATAATTTAACAGATTTTGTCTAATATTTGTAGTGAAACAACTGGATGTATTAGCCAAAATGAAATTAAATTAATATATTAATAAAAAATTATTAAATTAACTGCAAATTTTACAAATATTTTTAAAGGTCCTTTCGGGCAAGACACTTTTAGCCGGCTACTGAGAGCTGAGAGTTCATATTAAATCAAAATATAAAAATGTTTAGCAAAGAGATTTCCGGAGCCCCATTCTTATATTTGCGTTCCATATATTTCCGTGATTTCCATTAGGAAGCGATAGCAACTGAAATAGATTGGAGTAGGCATTCGAAGGTATAGTATCTCAATTGGAAGGCTAAATGGTATTTAAAGTGGAAAACTGTTTTACTAATAATTACTCTTTACTATTGACATTTATGTATTCAGTAGTTATAATTTTATAAACTAATTTATATAATAGTTAAATGTTTAAATGTTATAACGTCAATTCTGTGATATAGCAGAATGCAGTAAACGAGATTATGGGCTGTGACAATTATTAGTGGTGGACTAATATTTCTCTTCAAAGCTGTCGATGCATGCACCATTTCTGAGAACACCGTTATCAAAGCAAAAAGACCAGGAAATCCTGACTCTTTGGGTTAAGATCGCATCTATAGTTTGGCAATAAAGGACGTTTCGTCCATGCTGCCATCGGCTTCTTGAGGGTAGTTCGCTGCTTTTATCTTTTAAATCATACTGGCTAGAGTCGCAGCAGGCTTGTTATAGGGTAGAAAAATGACGACTAATTTCCACTTCTCTATCTCCGAAATGATTGGCTATAGTTGAGTGGGGACTAAGTTTAACTTCCTCCCATCTAGGCCAGAGATCTGTTGTCACATTGCTGATAATATGCCTTGTTTTGTCAGGAAATCTGTTATGAGCAGATGTAACCAAGTTCTGCTCATAAGAAAAATATCGTCCTTGCTTGTGCACTTCTTCTTTCTCAATGTCTGGGACTTGCTCAAATTAGCTATTTATCCGATAAAGGACTCAGGAATTTATTTATTTTTACAATGCCGATTTTTCATGTATTGTGCATTGCCAAAACAAATGGTATCTGAAATATATCGCTACAGTCCGAAATACAATCGCTACTGATAAATAAGTGATTCACTGAATGCACACTTCGATGCGTGTTGCAATTAATTTTTTGGACGTCTTATATACAATTGTCCGCAGCTGTATAGAATCATATACATTTCACTATTTTGAAGTGACACTGATAATTCCCTGAAGACATTTCATTATTTCTAGACACCTATGGCAATACGAAGCGTCGGTTTATATCAAACCAAGGATGCGATCTCAATCAGAAGATTCAAGATTTTCTTAAGGATTTGAATGAGGATTATCAACATAGAAATAGATCTATTACTTTCGATTGCGCTTCTCTAATGTCTATAACATCGATAACTTTTTTAACGTTAAACAAAATCTATAAACATTTCTACAAGTTTTCCAGGAAGTATTGTTAAAAACTGGAACAATTTTGAGCAGAAATTTGAATTCGAAAAGATTTTGTATATTAAAATACCTAAATTGTTTTAAAACAGAAAAATTCGCATTTAAAATAAAATGAAGGCTATGGTTGCTAATTCTCATAGGCAGAAATTCGAATACGTCCACTCGAATAATTACAGGAATTAAAGAAATAAAATAACAAGTCCTCTGCCAGAACTTCCCAGACAGCAATTTTTGTTGGAGAACGAATTATCAACACAACTTGAATTCGTCAATTCCCAGCTTCTCTTTACTTCAATATTTTGCTCAAAAAGTGGCTCAGCAAGTGCAGCCCCTACTAACTATTCGAATATGGGACTGCTCACGTTCAAGGCAAGATCGATAAGGATTAATTAGTTGTTAATTTAGTTAAAATCTTTTTTTAAGACATAAGTAACAAAGAAATTATTAGTAAATTCATTTATTTATTACTGCGTCCTCAAGTGTTATTTCACTGGCTACCCGTAAGAGCGGTGTTGGATTCGATTCCCGGTCTCCGCTTGAGATTTATAAATGTTTACATATGACTATATTAGTCAACTAGTTCACAACTGCTTCCGTCCACGACACCTGACTGACTGGACGTCTTCGACGTTGTCGATGACTGGACATCAAACCGGCTGGAAAGTAAGATATTTAAACGACTTGTTTTAAAAATTAAATATTTTCTTCCAACAATTTAAATCTACACAATTAAATAAACGATTATATCTTTTTTTTCAAACTAAACTGAAACTTTTTTTTATTAAAATATGGTCTTCCGAAAAAAATCGAAATAAAATAGGGACCTATAGCGAATCATCCAACATCCAATACTCACAATTGAGAGTATTACTGTTCAAATACGGTAATAAATACCTATTTATTAGGATTTGTGAACTTTTTCGAAAGTATAAACCTTGACGTAAAAATGTTTATTTATTTTATTTAACTTGAAAAAAAATTGTATTGTATAAAAAAAGGTATAATTGAAGGCAGGAATTTTTATTTTAATGGATTTGTGCTTTCCAAGCTCAAACGTAGGGACACAGAGAGCAAAAGATCATTTTTGAGCGGTAAATAAGAAAGTTTTACAACCTAGTAACTGACTCAAGGAGCCTAGTCGCGTAGAGGCTCTCAGCACCCGGCACATTACCAGCTTCTAATAAAAATAAGTATAAATTAATAAAATACAATTTCATTTTTTTGAAACAGGATTATGAGCCCAAAATGAATAGGTAAAATTATAGTTTGTAAACTATAAAGAAAATCAAAATATTAGATACTTTATACAAATCAATAAGAAATACATTATTTTCTGTGGAGGTTCTGTATATTTTTCTAGCAAAAATGACATCCTATATCTACAAAGAATGGCACAAAATTTTGTTTTCAATTTAAAATGTCTAATTACAACTAGCATATACCGGGATAGCCAACGTTTATGGGGCATTTTTTGCAGGAAAAATATTACAGATAGAAAAAAAAATTCAAACATAGTCCCTAGTTTAAAATGGAGAACCTAAGTATGGGTTCAGAAAGGTATCAATTGCATGCGGTAGAACATTTGCATAAATATTAGGAGTGTATTAAGTATGAACGTGGTACGTTTTAAGCAACATGGTGTTGATATGAGAGTTTAAAGATTACTAGACAATTTCTCTAGGATCTTAATAATATTAAATAAACTGGGCGCCTGGGAGAAAAGGAGCAAGTGATCCTAGCTTGTTCTTTTGGAAAAAAAAAGGAGTTGGGTTTTTTTATACAGATCTCCCCAAAGATAACAATGGCAAAAAAAAATAATAAATTCATTAAAAACTGATTAAATAGGGCTTAGAAAATTTATTATTTTACATTGTAATGTAATATTTTGAATAAAAAATAAGTAAAATTACTTTCTAAAATCTGCTAAGCAGGATCTGACTAGTTATAATTATTATTTGTACGTGCAGAATGTGTCTAACGCAAAGTGTTTGTGTTGATAAAAATTCAAGTTCTGGAGTTAAGTACGTAATTAAACGTCAGTAATAAAGCGTCAAGCCTTTTCGAACTTTTAAGGTTTTTGCAAAATTTTTCGACAGACTGCAAGGCAAAAAAAAAAGTATCCAAGTCAAAAAAAATTTTCTAAGTATATATTTATTTGAACTCCCTTCAGGGAAGGCTTACATATTTTTCACGTGCAATTTAGAAGAAGAAGATGAAAAAAGAAAAGTTTTTGAGTTGGTGAATAGTGACTTATTTTAATCAATATTTTTTCGTTATTTTATTTTTTCTCACAAGTCTTTTTGATTTTGTAATGCAAAATATGTAAATAAAATCTGTATTTATTATATATATATTTATTTAATGAACTGTTATTGGCTTAATGTAAATTAACGCAAATTTTATTGGTGAACTTCCGATTTCAACACAGAAAAACCCATGTTTTCTCCACCCTACAAAAAAAAAAGTTAAATTTACTTTTTCATGTTGGGAACGGAAGGTTTTCATAAGCCGCCATTGGCAGAAAGTGGAATTATAATAAATTAAGTTTTAATCGTACCCATGTTTATGGAAAACAAAATAAAGGCGAAGATTATGAAAATCAACTTGCCGTACTTAAAGTAAATATCCAATTTTAACCTGCACTGTTTAGGCAGGTACTCACATCAGTAAAGGCTTTATTTCTCAAAGCAGTCAGATCTAATATCGCTTTGTTACCTGGAAAAAGCTGAGTTCCACCATGCCAAGAGGGACTAGAATGCACCACTGTCCGACATCTTATAATAGTACTTATTTTTGCACAAGTAGAGAACCATATTTCCATCCAGTTTTCGGAACGAGCGACTGGGATTAATCATTTTCCAAGTGCGCGCGCACTTGTGGCATTGACTAGTAGGTGAAAATTACCACGTTGCTGTAAGACACATTTATTTTCTTTCTATCTGTAATTGTTCTCGTAAAAAACAGCTTGCTCCCATATGAACTTGAGCTACCCGGTAGAACTATATTGATGATTTAAGTGGAAGGAAAAAAAAAAAACAGAAATTCTAACTGGTAGTACGCAATATATATGAAACTAAAAAATAATTTCTAGAATTACCTGAGAATAGTTTGATCGACGTGGAATGAATCAATCAGTTTTTTTTTTTGTTTATTTTTACTTTTAATATTTTTTTATTTTATATATTTTTTTAACAAAATGTCTTCACCATTTTACAATAAAGTGAATATCTTAAAAGATTAAAAAATAAAACTTTTTAATACTAAACATAAAGAATATAAAATAAAAATAAAAATTCAATTAAAAATAAAAGCAGTTTTCACGAGACTAAACTTAGAGGATATACTTATCAGTTTCTATAAAGATTGTAAAGTATCCTACCAAACAATACAAAAGTTCATATTATAAATATTTATATATATATATAATTCACGTGGTAACTGCCAAACAGTAATCTTAAAAAATCGCCGAGACAGAATTTTGGCAAATATCTACTGTTTGTAAAATACTAATAAAAAAATACTAATTAGCACAGCCTACCAATCTTTTTTGATATTGCAAAATAGTCTTCTCACATTTATTTTTGTTAGTTTCTCAATGACTTTATTTATTTTATTATTAATACTACAAAAAGGTGAAACACTGAAATATATAGATTTTAAATAAATTATAATAATAAAAGCAGGGGAATGAATGTTTTTTGTTGCTTAAAACAAAACAAATAAATAAATAATTATTAAAAAATGACCAATACATCTGCAATATCAGTCAAATCCCCAGACATAAGTGCAATTGTTGTTTCACCAGCATCAGTCTTAAATTTATAAATTTATATAATTTTTTTCCATTGAATGGAGCAAGATGGAGGTAAACAGAGGCTTGTTCATAAATGAGATCTTACAAGTTTTTGTAATTACTTGTAAAAAAAATAAAATAAAGATAAATTATTTAAAAAAAATTTTTAACCCTTGGGAACACACAGCGTATCATTTTATATATATATTTGAACCCACGCTAATCTTTATTTAATATTCCGGAAAAATATAAATTTATAGAAAAATCTTAAGTTCTACAAAGTTTTGTGATTCCTCCGCATTCTTGTATTGGCTTATAAACTTGGTAACTTGCAATAAAACTATGGATATTTAAGTTAACACCGTATGATAACAAATTAAAAAACCGTTATGAGCCACTAGTACAAAAATAGGCCAACAGGGATCACTTTAAATAAATGGTCTAGCATCTCACCTAGATTATATATTTATTAAAAACGAAGGACCAAGCAACATTTGGGAGAGCTTTGGAAAAAATTGAGGAAGCTAGGAAAAAGTATAAATATTGACTTTCACTTTTAAATTAACTCAACATGCTACAAACATCGAAGTTGTCCTCCGCCTAGTATATATATTAGAGCCCTAAATATAATTTATATGTATACTTGACCCATTCTACCGACTAGGCTGACAACTTCGAGGTTCGATATTCGTACACCATGTTCAGTTAATTTAAAAGTGGAAGTCAATATTTATACACTTACTAAAAACCCATAAAAATGTCCGAAATTGTTATGAGAAAAGAAGCGGACTATGTCAGTCTAAGACTTTTTAAGAAAACTATGCGTTTCACTGCTCACAAATTAAGATGATCTACTGAAATAATAAAAATGATGTACTTACAATAGCTCAAACCAGAGTAGCATTATGGGTGAGCTGAAAAGAATTTGAAGCTACAAAAAAAAAAGTTTACAACTTTCGGGCCACCGATCACTTCCCATTTTTAAAACATATTCGATGATATGTCTTCATTTATCAAGCACCTTGTTTAATAATGTTTTGATTTAACAATGTTCATCCCGACTAGAAGCTTCTTTGAATTAATCATCTTCACTGGCCATAATAGCTGGCAGTTTACAGAGTATGACGAAAAATGTTTATAAAAATACAAGTTTAGTGCAATACGAGGGCCATATAGGACAATAGCTAGCACGATGTAGCAAAAGCGGTTAGATTAGCGAATTTTGTTATAGATAATTTCATAATATTTTGTATTTTATATTTTTAGTTTTGGGTGAAATAAATCATTTGTGATTGCTCAGTTAGGGTAAGATCGGAGAGGGGTATTTCTGGGAACTAGGGTTAGATTAGCGATAATGTTGTGAAAGGTTATTAATATTTTGTATGTTATATTTATAATTTTGTGTAAAATAAATCATTTGTGATTGCGTAATTTTGTCCACAAGGGCAGCTGGGTCAGTACCCTGTTGGCCAAACCTTACACTGACTGAAAGTAGTGTAGCGGGTCCATTCGAAATTTAAGTACTGTAGGATTTTTTTAGTGATGAAAAGAATATTAATTTTTTTGTCCTTCCCTATAATATTCTATGCTGAATGCTAAAAATCCGATCCTACTTAAAACTTTTACTAAAATTAAATTCGAACTCTCCTTTTAAATATGATTAAATTAAATGTTTAATTTTAATCGTCAAAATATACAGCTTACTTTTTATCATAATCAAGAAAATTAAGAATTTTTAAGCAAGTTATTTTGCACATAAAGCAAAATTGTGTATGAAGTTGGAGATGTTTTAATAAAAAAAATATAAGCTCACAGCGAGTTAGAAAGGAAAGAATTGTTTAAAAAAAAGTAGTAAAGTTGAAATTCATGTTCTTTCTGAACACGTCTAATCCAATTTTTCAAATCGAATGTAATCAATCCAATCGTTATAACCTTCCCACTTTAACTGGAATCATCCTTGGAAACAATTCAGAAATTTAATCCATTATGAAAATATAATGATCTCAAAAATAATATTTCAGGAATTCTTAGCGAAGGATGTGAGCACAATCTAACTGAACTGATTACTCACATCTATAGGATAAGCTCCATAGAGTCACCAATTATTGCTAACATGAACCAGCTTGATAAAGAAAACGGAAAAGCTGTAATTGCTCTCCATAAAGTACGTAAATATATGTACAATAAAGTACGGAAAACATATGTAGAAGGAAGAGAAAGAAGAAAGAACAGAAAATTTTACCAAGCAAAATTTAATCACAAAATGATCGAGTCTCTTCACATAGCTCTAGAGAAGCTCAGGAACTTTTAGAAGAGTTCAATGAGAACAGCATTCAGCATCTGTAATGGTTTGGTGGGTTATTGGTTATGACGGCTACCACTAAACTTCTTTTTCGTGACTAAGTCGTAATAACTGCGATAAAAATTGTCAAGATAATGTTATAGAGATAGTAGCAAAAACCCTAAATAACACACACTATTCGATTAAGTCACTGGATTTTCGAACAAGACTTAGCATCTGTTCATAAATCAAATTCGATTAAGGTGTGCTTGAGAAGTAATATGCCTGAGTTCATGAGCGCTACAGATTGGCCCCTAGCCTCAACCTGCTCCGTACCGATTATAGTTGGAATTAGAGAGGATGGCCTGCCATCGGGAATAAACACTTGAAACACATTAAACTATCTTTAGTGCGGAGCGGTGGGGCGACTTCCCCATGATGTTCTATATACTGCAATAGATGATTAAAGGCCTGCATTAGGTCAAAGTTGGCTATTTAGAATGAACTTTTTTCTGTACTGTTTTCAAGGATCTCTGTATTTTTTTTTTCCAACCATAATTATCAGATTCTGAAATTATATTTGTAATACTAGACATTTCTTGAACCTGGTTGTTACATTTGTTTTGACTAAAGTTTGGAATCGATATAGAAATACTACCATTTACTTATATGTGCATAACTATTTGTGACTTCGAAATGAAATAATCGAGACTGCGCCTCGGGATTTCATGGACTCATTCCGCGTTTACCTGCTTCGAGATGCTGCTTCAAAAAGATACGACGCCATTTCATTCGCAGATTACTATAAGTAAACGAAGTGAAAACTCCAAGTGAGTTCCCAAAAGTTATAAAAGAAATAAAATTAAATTATAATAATTTCCATAAATATTCTGAACAGAATGCTACGTTTTAATAAACCATAGAAATATACCAATCAGATTAGATTTTTTTAAATTTTTTAACGAGTCATCATTAAAACTGTCCTCTGTACAACTGAGATGATACAGGATTTTTATTACTTATTTTGTTTATTTGCTGGAAAAAAGCTATTTATTTAAACTAACCTGTTTTTGTTTATTATAATTTTAAATTCAGAATTATATTATAACAGATTATTAGAAGTTATAAATTTGTCACAATATTCACTTAGTATACACTAAACTTTTAAGTAGTATATGATCATAATTTACATTGTTATTATTAATTATTTTTATTGTTTACAATTTAAAAACGATCATTTTACTTTATTCTCTTTTTGTTGCATATTTCCAGCCCTGTTTCAAAACAAAAAAAATCAAATACCTAATATTATAGTGATTTTTTTGACCAGTTCTGGTATAAAACATCACAACAAACGTTCTTTGATGATATTATTATATTATTAAAAAGAATATATGGCCCTTTATTTATTAGTTTTGCAATATATTCTGTACTTTCATATGTCTATATGTATATATATATATATATTTTTTTTTTTAATTTAATATGTTAACCAAAATCAGCAACACCATGTGAAACAATTAATTTTACTAACTGTCTTCAATAAACTGGCCAATAAATTCACTTATTGAAAAAAAATATATAATATATAATTATTAATAATAAAAATGTTAAAAAATATTATTTTTTCATTTAAATATTGCCGTCAATTTATTGACAAATTAACTGGTAGTAAATATGATAACTACCTTTTTCTATTTATTGGCTGTTGTCTAATATTTGACTGTATAGCTGTGTTTGTATTTTTAATTCTTTGTCCAATATCTGTTTTACCAGTTATTGTTGTAGTTGATGAAATTGTTGTACAATGGCTAACTTGTGTTGCTGTTATATAATTCTGACTAACATGATGATCAATACTATCTTGTTGCTGCTGTTGTAATTCACCAACCGTATTTGTTGTACTTTTAATAGTTTCTCTTCTCGCAGGAGAACCATTTACATATTGACATTCTCGTTTTAGTGGTGGGCAACTGCTTTTCAAAGATGTCCCTATAAAGAAAAAAAGCTAATGTACCGCTCTCAAACTATACTTGGTTGAACTTTTTGCAAATTTCGGGCAAAATAGAATTCTTTTACAGAAAAAATTAATAAATTAAACTGGGGGGGGGGGGGAATGGTAAACTCACACAGCTCACTCCTACTTCAAATCTATTATAATGACAGGTTTAATGTGTGTACTTCATAACGAAATATGTTCACAGAGAGCAGAAAAAGTAATGAATATGTTTTAAAAAAAGGGAGTAAATGTTAAGCTTAGTATTAACAAATATTATTTTATCTTATTTTGATACTTTCACATAAAACTATAAGAAACTATGCATGAAATCCTTTTAATAGCTCTATAGCAACGTAGCATAATTTTTTTAATCAATAAAAGTACTTCAATTACAAGCAACAAGTTCTTAATATTGTGCTAGTGAAATTAAAGAATGTAAAAGCATTTTACTCTGTGATAAATATTATACAAAAAAAAAACAAAAGATACAAAAGGATACCAAAACACTTCGTGTCGGATCTCTATATATCATTGGCATCGTTCTATCAGACTTCATGTTTGAGCTTTCTGGGATTATTCTTTTTTTATCTATACTGTGTAACACCAAATTGTATTGTTTTTATTGTACATAACAATACCAATTCTAATTCGAATCGGGAAATACTCCGAAAGCGAATAAAAATATTATTATTATAAATGTGGGTGGGTCCACAATGCTGGATAACATCTGCTACGACGGGTAAAATACCAGATATTATTATTATACTGAGTGAACACATACAGACGTATATACAGACTCTATAAAAAAAAAAAAAACTTTATTCGGAAACAAGGGACCTAAAACAGCATGTGAATACTAATTTTTTTTTAGAGTAGTAAAAAAAAAAGAAAATACATGTCGCATTTAGATACTACATTAAAAAAAAAAAATAAGGGTACAATGTCTTGTAATTTTGTTACCATATTGAGAAAAACTGCTGATTCAATAAGATTGGGCCACCCTCTATAACCGAAAAAAAGCAGTATGTCCCTAATGCAATGTACATGACATAAATTCTGAATATATACACCATAATATTTTCAACTACTTACAAATGCATAAATCTGCAGAATCCAATAACCTGAAAAGCTTGAAAGGGATAAACGTGTCCTAAGATTATAAACAGAATATTTCAAGCAACCTCAGTTTTTTTTTAGAAGGAAGTGCAAACATTTAATACTACTGAAAATCCGATTAAATTATATTTTTTTATTAGATGTAATCATTATTAAAAGTAATGTTAACTTCAGTAATAATGCAATTACCTTTCTCTGAAGAGGAATCATCTAAATCGGTATCATCGGAATCTGTAGCATAGAGTCCGATTTTGCGTTTGCGAGTCATTTGAGTAAGTGGAGTTATAGTCGCTGTGCCACTAGTAGTTATCCCAAGTCCATGATGTGAGCGACCATTTTCACCTGTACCTGGCCACCAGTCACACTCGCTACCCGTTTCCGACTCATCCTCTCCTTTTACACACACACAAAAAAACAATTATTCTTTATATTTTCCAGGCAGCGCCAGTGAGAAAAGAGAAGTCCTAAATGGAGCCACACTAGCATGGCAAATACCTAAAACCTAAAACGTTGCATTACAGTGTGCAGTCATGAAGTTCTCAAGCGAGGATCGAAAGTAAGACTGAGGCTTTGACTATCTATAAAGGGCGTGATAGAGAATGTTGCAACTACGCAGCTCCCTGTTGGGCTGAGAAGCTTGACTTACAGTCGTACAGCGGACTCTATTACGGATGCAAAGAGCCATTTTGTGCTCTGTAACAAGGGCCTATACGACAACCTCCACGGTCTCCTTACCTGTGGTCGCAGGTATGTTGCCGCTCGATCTCCTCACAGAGATGAGGGCCCTTACCCATAAGCATAAGAAAGGGGGAATGATTGTCCTTGATGGTGAGTTGTCCAGTCAGATTCCTCCTGCACTTGTAAAGAAAAAAATTCAAGAGAACGAGATTGGGAAGTGGTAGAGACGCTGGGATCAAGCAGAGAAAGGGAGAACCAAATATGAGTTCTTTCCGAATCTGCATACAGACTGTCGATTCGACTGTCGTTCAACTCTAAGCTCCACGAGCTGGGATTGGATTGTGAATGCGGTGAACGGGACACGGTGCACCACGTTCTCTTCCGTGTCCTCTCCTCGGCGAGGCAAGAATCCATATGGAATTCAAGCTGAAAAAAAGGGGAGAGAACTGGTCGGGAGATTGCAAAGAATTGACAAAAAGTGCATTAAACTTCAAAGGCTTTATTGAGTTTGCTCGTGAAGTTATGGTAATAAGAAGGACTAGACGGATATATAAAGGTACGCCTCCCCGTGGCAGGGACGGGAACTTGCCTATTGTGTAGGCAAGGCTAAGTGACACAGGCACCGGTTTTGGCGCTATGCGCTATGTACGGTGGCCTGGAGTGTGCGAATAATAATAATAATAATAATAAATACCTGGATCACCATTTAATGGAGTGCTTGGACATGAAGAATCTGATTCTTGACGTTTACCCAACAACCTACTAGTCATTCCTCTCTTTTTCCACTGGTATCTAAAAAAAAAAAAAAAAAATCTGGTGTGAAACACTCACAGGACTGTTTATACAATAAATTATATATAACAGCCACAGTGGCGCGTGATATAAACATTTAGTTGGAGTCATCTCTCTACAAGAATTGATTAAAAACCTCACCAAGGATGAGAATCAAAAACCGCGATCAGAATCAAAATAATGAAACATAGAAGTATATAAACTGACATTTTTCTTTGAAATTCAAATTTTGCTCATTTGTCCTTATGAGATTGTTGAGGGAGACAAGTACCAAACCTACTAACCCGAGCAGGTAGGGAAGTGAAGAGCGCGCCAATAAGATAGAAACAAACCCATATATTTGAAATTTAAGGCCACAAATTCCGCGAAACTAATCTGAAATCAATTTTTTTTTTTGTTTCATATAAAAGTAATAGGTTTATATCTATGCAGTTAGCATACCGATTTTAGAGGAAATTTTATTATTTTCAAGATAATTCCAAAAAACTCTAAAAACCTATTTTGTAAAGTTGCATTTCCGATTAACCGATTTTCTACAAATTAGGAATTCTGAAATACTTCTAATGTATATTTATATTATATAGGTGGTAGAACCATAGACTGAACTGAAGTAGTACTTTAAAGGAAAACTTAACGTTAGTATTCTCGCAGAACCCAATTTCTTAACGTTACTATCTCTCCCCCCCGCAATAAATCAATTTCCCGGAAAAATGTTTACGAATAAAAGTGATAGGTATTTATGTATGTAAATAGTATGCGAAGTTAAGAGAAAATCGTTGGAGCTATTTTCTAGAAAATCACGAAGAACTGGAAAAAAAAAAACATTCAGTCAAGACACACATCCGGTTGATAGATTTTGTCCGAATCCTTCGTGTCAGATGCGGTGGTTAGTACCTATACGGAATATCAAGTTTGAGCTTTCTGCGAATTTCGTTTTTGAGATATTTTGTACACATACAAATACGCACACTGACCATTCGCTATAAAAACTTTTTCGTTTTCAGGAGACATCAAAACATGTATTTCCGGTGAAAACTCAATTTCGAAAATTTGGAACAATCGCAATACTTCCTCTTGTTACGGATAAGAGAAAGTAGCAAAAAAAAAAAAAAGTAACAAAATAAGGTGAATCAAACAAAACTTTAAAAATACAACACAATACTATGTTAACAATAAAATACCTAGGAGTAGGTGAAGAATCGCGACTAGAACTAGAATACATCTCATGCAGAGAGTCTCTTGAAAGAGGATCAGTATCTAGAAGGAGTTCAGCCTCTGGAAACAAGTCTGACGTACTAGGTTTATCCACCCCAAGGTCTTCACATTCTTCAGAAAGTGATTTCTGTAGGCGAAGATCTCGTGATTTCCTCCACGAATCCTGTGTCAGGGAAACTGATACCGGAGTCGTATTCGTACCACGTCGTCCTACTATAAAACAACATAATTTAATCATTAGCAGATATCCATAAAAATAAAAAATCTGATATGAAACACTCACTAGATTTTTAAAGAATATTGCAAACAACTGTGAAAACCCATTTTGAAAACCTGTATTTCCAGTTGACCGGTTTTCTACAAACTTGATAGTTCTTAAACACATTTTACTCTCCTCTGTATTATTCAGTTAGTAAAACCAAATGGTATTTTGACAAAGCGCTGTAGATGAAAACTTAAGATCATAGTTCCACCAGAATCGCCCAAAAATTAATTGTCCCAGAAAGATATTTCAAATCAAAGTGATACGAGGACCGTATTATTTGTGGAGTATATAAAAGATTGAAGAAAATCGTTGAAGCGTTTTCCAGAATAAAGAAGTATAAAGTCGCACTTCCGGTTAACAGATTTTGACCTTCAAGTTGGATCCCATGGTAGTTACCACCATGCCTTAAAAAAACGAATTAAAAATATATAGAAGAAAAAGTTACCAAAGAAATTCAACGCATATTGTATCTATGGCTTCCTTGAGCGTCACTAAGGTGTATACTGATTGTAACATTCTGTAAAATTCTATGGATGATACACTGCGACTTCGAAAAAATCTATTGGTGTCCCTCCTACTGGTTCAGGGTGAGGACACTCTCAACCTGAAGCACCTGTTTCAGAACTATTTCTCTAAGAAATTTCATTAACTTGGTAGGTACTAGGGAGAATATCTCCTCCAACATCTTCCACGTACTAGGATTCTAAATCTTTTCTGGATGATAGTGTCGCAGTCTATCAGGAGGTTTATTGGAGTCTTTTCCAGCTACCAATAAGAATCTGTGGCGCAATCGCATTCCAGGCGAGCTTCTTCCTGTGTCTCATGAGTCTACTACAATGCCCTGAGAGAAAGTCTGAGATATTTTCCGCATTAGCTAGCCAGAAAAATGTTGGTCGGTCTTAATAGACAATACCCTCTTGGCTTCTTCCTCATTTTTCTGCTCTTCTGCAGAGACTGAACATGGGTTCCCGTCCAATGAAGGACATTGCCGCACCTTTCTTTGCCAGGCTGTCGGCATCTCATTACCTTCCACGCCAAAGGTCCTGGCACCCAAAAGAGTGTATCTATTATTTCTGCCCAGGTCATTAAGTTTGTCGAGGCATTCCTAGCTATTTTTAAACTGATAACCCATTAGTTGAGTGCTTTAATGAGATGATTCTAGGATTACAATTTCCTGATACGATAGTTTCTTTCGAGATTGAACTAGACATAGCTTTCAAATACGTGAATTGCCGCTTGGGAGATAATAAGAAACTTCACTGGTACTCATAATGCCATCCAGAGCTTCACTCAGCTTTACGGAGAAATTTCTGACAAGCTGGTTTCAAAACCGGATCATCTCATCACCACTTCAGAAAGTTGAGTCGGCTGAAGCGCCAAAACACTTTTCCTTTTCAATCGCCTCTCTTAAATCCCCCTTACTTTACTTAACAGTAAAAATTAAATTTAACTAGAATAACTACCTGAAGGTGTGGATTTAACACTTAATACAGCCGCAGACGTGGGCGTTGAAGTCAAAGAATGCCAACCACCGTCATTTTTTTCACTATTTATAGATGGTTTTACTTTAATCACAGATTCTACCATATATTTGCCTGAATTTTCTTTTGCGCTACACCCTGTACATAAATAATTTAAACATATATGCTACATTTATGTCTAATCAGTATTATTTATATTTAAGATAACTAAAGGGTAGTAATCGTTTGGATTACACAAAACCATTTTTTACCTTTATCTGCAGTGGCAATATCTTCTTTTCCTTCCAAAGATGCCTGGTCATCTGCCACTTTAATTTCCCTGAGAATATGCAACCATGGTTGTTTCTGAACTCGCTCATCAACTATTTCTCCGCTTCTATTTACATATCTGTTAAATTATTGAAGTCAATGAATATAAATTGTGACAAACAAATTCTCCGACCTTTTACTGTTTAATTATTTCGTTAAAATTTATTTAGAATTATATTTAAAAAATTGTGAATTAAGACAAATATGGATTAAATTATTTTTCAAACAATCCCATCTACACTTTAGTTTTAAATGTTTTATAGTTTCTATTTATTAAAAAGTAAATATTCCGGCGCGTGTCCGTTGATAAGACAAAAGGCGTCCGCCGCGTCGTGTTTAGGATTAAGTAAATTAAAAATAAATGTTAAACTCCTGTGGAAGTAACAAGTGACTAACGCACAAAATCCAACTCAAGCTGTTGTTCTAGTATATGTCCATCCGTTACAAGGTGTATTGCAATGTCCAAAATGAAGATATGGTTAAAATGGTCACAAATTGAGATAAAAAGTGATTTCTACAGGTGGAATTATAGCAGATTTTGCTAAGTTCATATTTTTGTTATAACAACTTTTGACAAGGAAAATCATAAATAAATGAGGTTTTTACTTACTTTATATCGTTATGATTTAAATTATTATGCGTCTGTAAAGCTTGATCCTGTGTAAAAACATGGTCATGATGGCTAGTCATTGTAGAAGAAGTAGTTCTATTACTTCCACAAGTAGCCGTGGTGGCTGTAGTCCTCTGCAGAAGACTCACAGTTGCTCCTGAAGAGCTAACAGTTACTCCACCACTATTCGATGGCCCATGACCCGTGTTCACTAGTATAGTATTATTATCTAATACTAGTGAGTCTCCTTCGAGTGTGAATGATTGAGAACCACCAGGAAGTACGACGCCACTACTTCCGGTAATACCAGACACTTGCACAGGAACCTTCACCTATTTAATATAAAAAATTTAATTTAAAAATAAAAATAATTCTATATGAAAACTTAAAAACATATTGTTCTGTGAAAATTACCTGTTTCACTGTTGTTTTATTAAGGCACATTTGCCTTAATAATACAGCACCGCCAGTTGATGCGGCAATTAATGGAGAATTCCCAGGAACAGTTACCTGATGAACTCGGTACATTTTCGGCACTTTAGCAACAACAAATGGCCTACCATCAGCCGGCACAGGAAATATAACCTAAAAACATAAAAATACAAAAATCTGATGAAAAACATCATATAACTGTCTCAACTATTTTAACTACTCAGTTACAAATGACAAACTGAAGTTCTCAGAACTCTTAATTGTTATATAGATATTAGAACCATATTATTAGTAACTTAGCTCACCACCTGCAATCACAAAGCTGGGTCCTCAACGTTTGGCGACAGAAATCGATAGCGACAGCGCTAGCAGCGACCTAAGCGACGTTTGTTCCCCCTCAATAAGATAGATTATTAGTCTTTCAAGTGAAAGACTTCTTATGCTCCATAATCAAACACATATATATATATATCAGACATGCTGTGTTTCAGATAGTTCCAAGAATCACACCGGTACGAAATGCTGTGCTTGGAACTTGTGATGCACTGGTTCCAAAATGAAGATACGCTTAGTCAATCTGGGGATGGCTATTTTGTAAGGTACAATCCAGTGATGGCTTAGCTCAAAAGGCTTCAGTCCATAAATTGGAGAGTACTAGATCATTCAAGCGCTTCGAGTCAACGGAACGTGAAAAGAGAGTGAAGTTATGTTCCTTCTCATGTAGCTGAGTGCTGGAAAACATCAGAAATTTTTTCCATACAGTCACTTTGTTGTCACTGATCGGTTTCAAGTGTTAGGCCACTTTCAGGATATCTCGATAAACAGTGGGATATCACAGGGCGCAAAAGGCAAAATGTTTATACACCCAGTTTATGACATGATTTTGCCTTGTACAGTCATTGATTGTCTTTGATACACTACTTATCAAGAAATCCTCAAGAAGGATGAATGCATGGACCCGAAACAGTCCTTGATGACAACAAAAAAAAGGAAACAGGATATCACGGAAAAAAATCTCATATGTTCCTTCTCGTTGAAAACATTTATGAAATGGTTGTTTCTTAATTATGAGCAAGTGATATGGTTCTCACTAGCTCCGTAAACCTAATAATACTCAGCCAACATACCAAGCTTAAAGATTATTTATACAGTAACAATTCTCGAGAATATGACAAAACTCGGATGAAAATATTCGGTAACGAGGTCCCTGGTTAATACATTATCCCGAAACCTATGTGTCACCATTCTTGAAGAATCCCAAACAAGATTATCAAGTTTGAACTTTCTGTGATTTTTCGTATTTTAATTGTGTGCTCACATGCACACGGACCAATTTCTAAAAAAATCATTTTCGTGCTCAAGGGGCCTTAAAACATAATTTCCTCTAAGAAAAAATGTCAGAACTCTGACAGGAAATTCTGACTCTACAGCAGAAAAAATTTGTAATGGAAATTTTACTTCTGATATAATATGACTAATAAAAAAATGTAAACACTCACATGACTCTCTCTTGCTGTAATTCTCACAGTTCTGATTCTTAGAATGCGGAAATATTTACTAAAGTTCAATTCCCTGAACTTCCATCAGTTACTTCTGGGAAATCAGGCACCTTAGTGGGAAATCTAAGTGGTTAGAGACGCGGACCGCAATGCTGAGGTATATTTGGTACTGGGTTTGATTCCCCATCTTGGCCTTGGATTTTAATTCAAAATTAATATTAGTAATAATATCAAAGTATGTTTACCATTCGCCTCCGGCCACGATTCTTATCGGTAGCTAGATATAAAGCCTGTCTGAAAAAATTGGCATACTAACTTATGCAGTATGTAACGGAATTCAAGGAAAACATTGGAGCCGTTTCCAGGAATGGCGAACAATTGAAACACTCATTTTGTAAAGTTACACTATCATTTGCAAATTTTCTTCAAGCTTTGTATTTTTTAAACACATGAAATTAACATCCATTATTATATAGTTAGCAGAACCGTGCGATATGTGAAATAACACTGTATCGTTGTAGCAGTTTTTGAAAATATCGCGACAAAATAAAAAAACGTTCATTAAATTCAAAATTCGGGTTGACGGATTTTGACTGCATTCATGTTGGATTCAATTGAAATCTTTAGAATATCAATATTCTTGCGATTTTTCGTTTTTGACATATTTGTTCACAATACACACACACACACACACACACACACACACACACACACACGCACGCACGCACGCACGCACACACACACACATATATATATAAAGTGTACACACATCATACACCATATATATACATATATGTGCGTCTGTATCTGGAGACATTCGCTAAAAACATCTGTTTGTATCAAAGAGATACAATTTTATGATTTTAAGATATTTTTTGATTAAGATGCCTCAAACATATATTTCCAGTGAAAACTCTAGTTCGAAAATTTGTCACGGGTCGCAATATTTCCACTTACAAGTGTATTAAGAGAAAATAATAAAAAGCAGGCCCGCTTATTTTAAACTGTTTAACCGCAATACATATATTCTACTCCTGTTCTTTTGATGAACTGTTGAAAATTTGTGCAAGCCGTCAAAGTATGAATACATGGTAGATATGAATATGCTACCTGCTTAAGGTTTGCAGCCGCTGGAAGGGAAAGGGTCAGAGGCACAGTGGCTGGCGTTCCCACGACTAGCTGTTTTCCAGACAACACTTTGGTAGCCTGCTCAACGTTAAGTACAGACCCGGCGTGCAGACTCTCCTGTACAAGTAACGTTCTTCCAGTCACAGTTTGCTGTTTTTCTAATTGCTGATTCTGGCACAAATATCCAAGATACAAAACAATTTTAAAACCCAGGTAATAGCCTCATCAGAAAGAGAGAGAGAGGGTATTTTACTAACGAGTCAATTCCCAAATTTGAAAAATTTTATTTTAATATTAAATTCGTTTTAAAAGATCTAAAAGTAAAGTACCAAATGACCAACATGAACATTGATTGAAAAAGAAAATTTATCTGATCAAATAATAATACTTGTTGACCACAGAAAAACACCCAAGCCATATGAAAAAACAGATTAACAGAAAATGGTGTTCTGACCTGTTGCTGGTTTATTTGTCTAACTGCAGGCTGATGTTGCCCACTATTTGAAGGAGATTGCTGTACTGTCTGCGTTGTGACCTCCTTAGAATCTGTTGAAGATTCACAAGTTTCTGATGAGACATCTTCCGGCTGAAGATGAGCAGGAAGAGAAATATCATCAGTGTGACGGATAGGCGCTGGAGTTGCAGGTGGTTCAGTAGAACTATCTTCACTTCCTAGTGTCCTAATATCTTCACAGCAACCATCAATTGGGCTTGCATCCACGGAACAACAGCCGGTACTTTTCTTGCTTCCCTTCTTTAAAATAAAAATAAACAAATTATTTCATCTATAATAATAGCACATATAAAGGACGAATCAAATTCGGAGGAAAAAAAAATTAAAATTCTCAGCTGCGTATCTGTGCATATAAACCTCAGGTACTGGGTGACTATTACATCAAACTGTTGTGCAAAACTGAAAATTGCATGTTTGCGAGTAGCCTACTAGAGGGTCGGAAGGGAGTCACACAAAATAAAAAATCTTGCAAGACTTCCAAAGTGCGCTAATAAAAAAAAAATATATTACCTTTCTTTTAGAAGACTGCGCCGGATTTGTTGGAGGATTTGATCGCCTTCGTGGGGCAGGTTTGTTTTTGAGTTCTGGAGAATTTCGTAGTTGTTCTGCATATTTATCTAAAATTGCATAGATTCTTTGAGTCGTTTGTTCATCTTCTTGAGGTTTTTGCTGAGGCTTAGTCAAAGCAGAAACCTACAGAAAAAAATATATACATATATATATTTTTGTTGTAGCTTACATGAACTGTTATATTTTGTGAGTATTATGGTATTTGTGTGCTACTGTGCTTACGTGAGTGTTTCTGGTGAGAATTTTTTCAAGGTCATAGCAAGTGAATTTTATCATTACTTTTAAAAGGAATGTTAAGAAATTTAAGATGTAATCCAGCACTAAATGGAGAAAAGAAATAGATCCAGCACACATCTTAGCACAAAAACTCTTCATTAGAAAAAAAGAATTAGAAAGATTTGCAAAGGGTAGGGATTAGCTAAGTGGTTAGCGTACTGGACTCCAACGCGGAGGTCCCGGGTTCGAGTCCAGTTGTGCTACTCTTACGATTTTTTCTTCCTAGGAGCCTCTACAGCTCACTGTCCGGTAATAGACAGTGCTGTCTGTAACGAGGGAACACTGTCCGGAGGCCGACAGTACACTGAGAAGGCTCCGGGCGCCAATGACCACAGATGCTGACGCGCCTTATATTAAAAAAAAAAAAATAAATAAAATTTGCTAATAGTATCTCCGAAAAATTTGGGTTGACCAAGAGAATTTCACTAGGGACTTAGATTATATGAGAAACGACCTCATATTTAATAAACAAATAAAGTTAGTGCAATTTCGGTGAGAAAAACTTATCACGACGTTTCTGATAGTGATTTCTGTAATCATTTGACGCCTTTGGAGTTAATCTGAGAATGTGTAAAAAAGTATTTAATTAGTACGAATATCAAACCAGAGAAAACATAAATGAATGATAGAATAAATGTACACTTTTTAGCACTTCCTAATGAAAACGAGTATGTGGAATAAAAAATCTGTGAAACACTCACACAACTTTCTCTTACTCCAGTTCTCAAAATTATAATTGACAAATTTTATAGTTTGTGTACCAAATTTAACGAAATTCGTCGAAAACTGAAAAAACTGTTCAGTAAAAGCGCACTTCCGGTTTACTAATTTTCTTGAAACTCGGAATTTTGGCCATCTATTTATTTCTAATTAATTTGTTTGGATGATAGAATTGTATAATCAACTATGATAGCACTTTAGAGAAAAAGCTGTAACCCCACCCCCCTAAAAGTCCCTTAAATGAATTTCCAGAGAAGTGCTTTAAATAAATGATGTAGATCTTTGCATGTTTAGTTTATATTAGAAGTTTCAAGAAAATCGTCGGAGCCATTTTTGAGAAAATCGCGAAAAAGTGAAAAAACCATTTAGTAAACTGATAAAGTAAACGCACTTCCGGTTATCCGATTTTTCAAACTCGGAATTTCAACAACATATTCAATTCTAATTAACATTATTTAGATGGCAGAATTGTCTAATAAACTGAAATAAATAGCACTTTAGATGAAAACCTAACCCCCCTTCCCCAGAAGTGCCCTTAAATGAATTTTCCCGGAGAAATATTTCAAATAAATGTATAGGTAATACACCAAGTTTGAAGAAAATCGTTGGAGCCATTTTTGAGAAAATCGCAAAAACGTAATAAAAACAACTAGTAAAGTGGTGCTCCCGGTTGAGGAATTTTGACAGATGACCCACTGGCGGATCCCATGGTGATAACTAAGCGGAATATCAATTCGAACTTTCTACGATTTTTCGTTTTTGAGCTATGCTGTTCACAACATACACGCACGCACGCACGCACACACACACACCGACTATTTGCTAAAAATCACTTTTTTGGACTCAGGGGACCTCAAAACGGATATTTCCAGTGAAAACTCAATATCGAAAATTTGACACGATTACAATACTTCCTCTTACAAGGAGTAAGAGAAAGTAAAAAATAATAAATAAGTCCAGTAGGCAGTTATTTAAAGTGTTTGGGAGAGCTTCTTAAGCCGATAGAGGTTATTAATTATTATTAACAGTTTTTGATAATAATTTTAAATATTATTATTATTAGTTATTAATTACTATTAATAAAAATATCGGGATTATAGATCGATTTCCTGCTCGAAAACTTTCAGTCCAAGACCCTAACGACCCAGGCTTAAAACAATTCCCTGGCAATGGAAATGAGTTTCCTACAGTGGGGTTTAAAACGAAACGATCTGGTGTGCGAGATACTGTTAAATTAGCTAACGATTACATGTAAAAGTATGTGGCCAAATGATCAAAAAAAGGTCAAGAATTACTTAGGAACAAAGGACTGCCTATTTTTTCAGACAGCTCAACATCCAACTACTAATTAATGTTTAGTTGTTTCTCGACCGTCAGAGTATATATTGTTAAAATTCGTGAAATATTGAAAAATTCACGAATTTCAACAATATATCGAACTTCTAAATTAGGTCGTGGATGTATGAAGTATTTCTAATGGCAGGAATTGAAGTGGCGAAAGAGAGTAAGCTCCGTAAGAGGAAAGAGAAAAAGAAAGCATTACTACAGACAATTCATCTGATGCAGCACAAGCAATGAACAAAGCAAAAATGAATCCTCTGAATTATTTAATGGTCCTATGAGAAGCAATAACTAGCAAAATTTGGGATTTAATATGTGAAAGAGTATCTGTACATCAGTCAATTGAAACTATATTTAATGACTGGTGATTATTTCACAGTATAGCTGGAAAAAAAAAAATTTAGCTGAGAGCCAAGAAAATGTTGAAGTTCAGAGTACCTGGTATTTATCAAAAGAGTAATCCACTAACAGGAAGAAATACTCCCATCACCCATCACTATTTACAAAAACTAACACGAAACACACAAGAATTTATCTTACTCCAATTATTGCAATTATAATTCACAAATTTTTTTCAAACTTAAAATTTATGGTTGCTTTTTATACTACAAGTATATGTATAGATGAGGAAAAACCAACCGTATCGTTCATACGTTTATTATTTCTTAAGTATATTTTATATTTTCTAACATTGTAGACCACCAGAGGGCAATTCCATCAAACCCCAAACACTGATTTGGATGGTTCATTGCGAAGCCTAATTAATAAATCCACATATACTTCTCAGTTTTTTACTATCTGACAAAACACACTGGATAGGGCCGTTACCTGGACTCTCGCGCATACCCTCCCATAAGGAAGCATCTAACCTGATAGCTGCAGCTTACCCTAAAAATGGCATCACTATAGTACATAACAGCTTATACCTACCTAAAAGAAGACCTAAATTAATGGTTGCCCCAGTACTCGATATTCTTGGGGGGACAAAAGAAAAAAAATTCTAGTCCTATGCTAACCTATCTAAACTAAAAGGTGAGGATCATATCCGATCCTACTAACCTAAGTACCGCATTCATTCAACAGTCACGCCCTAAATTACTACCATACCAACATTTATACAACCTAACAAACTAACTCCTAGCTATCCAACCAATCAGCAAATCGCCGTAAACACTTGTAGGCTGCTTCATTCGCTAACAACAAAGACAAACTTTCATTGACAACATGAAAAACAATATCCCTCTGTAGTTGCTGACGCAAATCGGCATACTTAAGGCAATCCAATATAACATATTCGCTCATTTCCTCTTGTCCGCACCTGCAATTCCCATTTTCCACCTGGCCCATCCTGGCCCTCAGTATCAATTCTTCTGTAAAAAGCTTCACATAAAAGTGAGTGGTATATATACTGAGCAATGGTATTTGAAGCCGTTTTCGAGAAAATCTTAAAAAACTTTCCAATTTGAATTTTAACAACACATTTAATATCTTAAATCATGTAGGTGATAGAACCGGATACTATACTAAATGAAATTTTAGAGAGTAGCTTAACATTGCAGTTCTCCAAGAACCCCCTCAAATCAATTTATCCAGAAAATGTCACAAATAAAAGTGATAGAATAATGTAGAAAGCAGAAATTTGAAGAAAACATTGGAGCCGTTTTTAAAAAAATGCGAATAATTGAAGAAAAAAAAAGACACATTTCAGGTTGGAAAATTCCCACGAAAACCTTCATTTCCGATCCGATGGTGCTATCGAAGATGGGTTATCTTAACTTTTGAGCTTCTTACGATTTTTCGTTTTTGAGATTTCTTCACACACACACAAAAATTGGATCATGTCTAAAAACTGCCTTTCTTATTCAGAAGACATCCGACAACTGTTACAGAAAGTTTTAAAATAATAACCAATATTATACCTGTCTGCACCCATTTGTTACAGTACCTTAAGAGTTGTAGTTGAAGTCGCCGTAATTGGTGTTGTTTTACAAATTGAACTTGATTTCGCTTTAGGCTTGCTTATCTTCAATTTATGTGATGGTGTCGGCGATGGAGAGCTTTGTCTGCTGCTACAACTTTGCACGACCACAACCGGCGTAGCCGACATCTTCTGTACGTTTCCAGTGGTTTGTACAGCTTGTACTGTTGTCGAACCACCTTTGCTCACTAATGTTACTACCTGTAATTAACAGTTTTAGTTTCAAAATAAGCCTAACTCATAAATCCCTAGAATTCCCGAAAAATTAAAATTTCCCGGAAATATGTTTCAAATGTATTGATAATTTCATAGATATGCAGTTCTTATCCAAGTGTAAAGTTGACGCAGTTTTATATAGCTCCAGCTTACCTTGAAAAGTGGCATCACTATAATACATAACAGCTTATACCTACCTAAAACTAGACCTAAACTAGTAGTTCCCCCAGTACTCAATATTCCTGGGGGGACAAAAGAAAAAAAAATTCTAGTCCTATGCTAACCTATCCAACTAAAGCTAAGGATCATATCCAATTGCAAAAAAAATGAAGAAAAAACGAAAACCACACTTCCGATTGACTGACTGACTGTTGGGTTCCTCAGTCCAAGGTTCAGTGCTACCTCACCAATATGCTAGGAAAAATAATCAAATGCCTGGATGAAAAAAACGGTTAACCGGACTGCGAACTCACAGAATAGGTTCCTGAGATTTTTGGAACTTTCTCGAAAAGGATTCGCACGAACTTTTTTAAACTTGGACAGTTTTAAGTCCATCACTATTATTTGAAACATTTTTCTGGATAAATTGATTCTGGGGACTAAGTTAGTAACTTTTAATTGCTGTAAAGTTTTCTGAAGACTGACAGACATAAATACTAACAACTGTAACTCTCGAAACAAGAATAGAATGATTTTCTTTAAATTTGGTATGTTAACTGCACAGATCAAAATATATCATTAAATATGTTATGTTTTATGAGTTTATCCGTCGTAGCATGCTCATTTTGCTTGTTCCTGACCGGTTGCGGATTCTCATCCATCGTCAGAGGAAGGCTAGAAGGCTATCAATTCGTGTAGAGAGTTGACTTCAATTTAATGTTTCTGTCACGCACCACACTAGTTGATTGCATAGAGGAGGAAGCATACTTAAGCCACTTTAAAAATAAGTTTATGTATTCTTCAAAACATGCTATTTACACCACTAATTTCTAATCATAATTTATAATCATTCCATTTTGTTATTAAACTCTTACATACATACATACTATTCTTAACTAGAATACAATCAACTAGTGTGGTGCGTGACAGAAACATTAAATTGAAGTCAACACTCTTTATGAATTGATAGCCTTACTCTGACCATGGATGAAAATCGAAACCGATCAGAAACAAGCAAAATAAGCATGCTACCATAGACAAAATTCCAAAAATATGTAACTTTTATTTAAAACATTTTTCCAAAAAAATGGATTTTTGTGTACTTTGAGGGCTGTCAAGGTTATATTTAAGCGGCCGATACAAGCTTTACTGGTTGAGACAGAGGACCTTCACAATGTCCAATCAGGTATATATGTATAAACTACTACCTTCTATGTTTATAACTAGCCAACTAGCCTAACTAAACGTTTGTAAACATTGCAATTTCAAAGAAAATTTCTTAATTAAATTATATTAATTGGAGTAAGAGGAACGTTGTGTGAGTGTTTCACACCATATTTTTCGTCAAAGTTAACTTTTGGAATACTTTAAAAGTGGTTCTATATATATTGTCCTTCATTTTAATATGTACGTAAAATAAAAATGGATTGTAAATAGAGTATGCATCAGTAAATGCTTTAGTTGAAAATATGGGTTGGGCCCACAATGCTGGATAATATATGGTTTAGCCCACAATGCTGGACAATATTTAAATTTTATACAATCAGTGTAGTGTGAAACAATTGTGAAGAGGAAGTTCTTTTCTACACGAACTTGATGTACCAGCAGACTCTGATGGGGAGGAAAATCCAAAACCTGTCAGAATTAAAGAAAGAAGCATGCTATGGACGGATAAGATCTCAAATGCTCTGGTATTTACTCTCACCAAGAATAAGAAAATATCCGCAAGAAAGAAAACATTCGTAAGAGAAATTAGCAATAATATTAATAAAAGCTTACCCTCTCAGTAATTTCAATTGGGGTAGTGAATTCTGTAGACGTATGCGTAGGGGTAGTTTCTTTTGGTGAACTTGGTGTTGTAGCGGTAGAGGTTTGCTGTTGTTGATTATTAGAGTTATGCGGTTGTCCAATTGTTTGATGGGCGATGGTTGTCTGATGTGAAACTTGTGTTTGCTGGCTTTGTGATTGTACTGTCAGGACTTCCTGTGCCACAGAAGAAGGTTGTGAAGTACCAGGCTTTTTAACACATCGTTCTTTCATTTGCGATGTGTTGGTAACATGTTCAAGTACAGATTCGAACTCTCGTAACTGTTCAAGTGTACTTGAACAAACATTCTGGAAATAAAATATTAAAAAAATCATAAAAATACAAATTAACTACAAATCATAATACAAGTAGGCTTTAAAAATTTCTAGCAACTTTTAAAACAGTATTATTCAACTTTTCTTGAAACTAACCGTTTGGTCAGTCCTGTCAATTTTATTGCTGATATTACTAGTAGACGAAGATACTGTTCGAGGTTGATTCATGGCCAGTACAACAGTCCTTGCCGGAAGAGGTATGGTGACTAATGAAGACGGACTGCTGGTACCAGTCTGTAAGTTTTCAGATCTTACTAATTTGGAACCACCAGTTTGTACTGATGTAGGCCTCTTGGACTTTTGTACTTGAGCAGGAGCTACATGAACTTTATTAGTACTTTCTCGAACAATAACATCTCCTTTATCCTGTAAAATAAATATATAAATCGCTTCAATATCAAAATATCTTCAAATCTTTATTAGTACTACTTCCATTCAATAAAAGTTACTGGTCGAAAAAAATCACTTGGAGATTTTAGCAGGTATAGATCACTGTCGTCCACTTTTTTTTCGTCCTACTTAAAATAAGAAAGCCTTAAAATAATGTATTTAAAAAAAAAACACGATAATGAAAGCCGTGCTTACTTGGGGCAACCAAAGATGCTAGTAAGACGGACAAAAATGAAGTTTGCAAGGAATAGCTGTAAAGTTAAGGTGAAAGGAGCAAGGTCGGAAGATACGATTTCAGTTAAGAATAGCTGAAGCAAGACAACCAACTTTCACAACCTGTTCAAATATATAGCCCCAAGATAAGCAATACTAACCGAGTGGCATGACATACAATAGAATAAGCCACCATCTACCACTTACAGATGAGGTTACCTATCGACTCGATTGATGTCAGCGCTAGCTGGAGTTTTAGAATTCGAAACAGCAGCAAGCAAGATGGGGCTGCATGCAAATAGTAACAAAACTTTCTATTAAAGGATAAAAAGTTTATGAAGGAAGCCTCGCAAGTTCAGTATGACCTTCAGGAATTACGTGATTAGATCCCAAGCCTATTCAAATACCTAAGAACGACAATTGCCACACTATAAAAGAAATAAAAAGCATGTTATGCTGGAGACTGGATCATGTGGAGGGGGTTTTAAGAATGGATGTTAGAGGATAAAAGATGAGCGCAGGACAAAGTCAATGGCAAAAGAAAGAAGAGGATAAGGTCATCGCGCCAAAGGGTAGATTACATTGTATATGCCATAATGTAAAGTTGGTCATGGTTAATTGATGTGGTCGAAGTGGGTTCGGATGATGGTTGTGGTAAAGTCATGGTATTATCCAAAAAAGAAGAATTCAATAAGAAAATTGATTTAATTACCTGTTTTTTCAAATTTGTGGTGTTTTTTATAGGAGTAGTTTGCAAAGCTGCAGCTAAAAGCGCGCTCATGTTGCTCCGTATTACAGAATCTTTTTTTATCTCTTCAGAAATTTTTGGACCGTGTACAATAAGATCTGATGAACTTTTAAGTATGGCTACTGGCTTTCCTTGTAAAAGTGTACTATTGGAAATTGAAATCGGCACTTTACAAGTGAAGATCACACCCTTGGGGAAAAAAAAAATAATAAGACTTAAATCAATTTTAATATTTATATCTACCTTGTGCATACATACCTGACTTTGGTTAGTCATTTCTGGTGTTTCCTTTGTCATTGGCTGAGGCGATTGATGCTGCTGAGTGGTAGACTGTGTTTGCATTTTTGTAGATTCTGCTTCTTTTAGCACAGTCTGCACTGCTTTGGACAATGTGCTATCTTCTTTTTCTGCCACTACTACCACACTTTCATTTGCTGCTTCAAAAAATAGATAAGAGTTTAATTTAAAGATTAACAATGATAACCTATAAACAATTAAATAAGCATGAATATACCTCTTGTCGAGCTTTCTGATATAGTAGTTCCACTAAACTGGGATCCACTCTCGTTATCACCAGTTCCTGGTACAACACTTGTCCCACCGTCCATACTTTGATACAATTGTCTCCCAAATGCATGCTGGAATTTTGGTAGGCTGGCCATTGTACTTTCATTTATTTTACTACTTTCACGTTCTTTCTTCTTCTTAAATATTTTAATTATATCCTAGAAAAATTTATTATAAATACATGTAACAGCTAAGATATTTGCATTTTGTCTGGAGAGGTAGGACCAAAACATTGCGGATCAAATGACAGGTTTGCAATCAAGATCAAAGTTAATTTCGTATGACACTGACCCAAATATATCGGTCAATACAAAAATAACAGGGAAAAGGCTACAGATACCAAAATGCTTTATAGGATGAAGTTATAGAACTCACTAATTGTTCCCATTATTTGATCTCAAAAAATTAAAAAATTTAGATGGTCAAATTAAGCGGTCAATCGAATTGTAAAGTGACCTTCAAAACAAATTTCTTACGGTATTTTTTTAAAAGTGCTTAGAAGTAAAAATGAATCCTATAAAAACTGTTTTCTTCATGCAAAATCTCCAGCTAAATGCTTAGAAGTCTGAACCTTTTTTTAAAACTAAATTATATAAAAGTATTTGTTGACAGTTGATGAATTATGTTATGAAGAAATTTGGTGAGGATCGGTCGAGAAAGAAACATTCAATTATGCCAACGTTTCGACAGAGTTTCCTGTCTTTATCAAGGCTTTAATATATAGATAGTCGTGAAGATGTGGAGAAAGAATTTTTAAACATACACATTTGTTACATCGCAGAGACATAATGGAACATAATGGTTGGCATAACTGACTGTTTCTTTCTTGACCGATCCTCACCAAATTTCTTCATAACATAAACTAAATTATCTTATAATGGTATAAAAAAATAATAAAATGACACATCATTTCCTTCCATCCAATACCGATCAATAAATAAAAAGGGAAAAACGTTTAAGAAAGAAAAAATTATTTGGCGAATGGTTTATATATATTTATTTATTTATTTTACGGGTTGTACCCAGTTACATAATATAACAAGTTAGGGGTCATTGTTATCTCCACTGCTTATATAATTCCAAAGATAATGTTTCCTTAATGGTGAGTAAATAGGGCAAATTAAAAGGATGTGTAAGCCTCCAGCCCTCGCGTATTGCAGATCATACATAATGATTTAGCGCCAATAGAATAAGAGTCACCTGTTATATAAAACCTGATTTTGTCAGTCCCGCTAAGGCGCAGTATGACTCGTTGTTTCTGAATTGGAGCACACAGTTCGAGGTAGTCTTCACCGGAGTTTCTGAACGTATTATAGGTAAAGATACCAAGTTCATTTGTGTTTATTGCGCCAGTCAGATTAGTTCTAAACATCGTAAACACTAGTATCGACATTTTTATTAATAAAGTTAATTTAGATGTTTTGTTTCAATGAATGTTTGAGAACGAAGTCGTCTTTGAACTGATTCACAAAATTGCTGTTTGTCAACTTCAACATAAAAGAAGATTTAAGATTCTTGTTTCCGTCTCAACATAAAAAGTAACAATGATACCCCTCCTATCATTCTAAAATTCATTAGAAAATGATTCTCAAAATTAAAGAAAAAAAAGATCAACTGACAACTGTTTCATTCTCTCGTAGCATGCCCCAGAAGAATATCTATTTAAGTGAAAATATATCACAGGAAAATTATCTTACCTTGTAGAAAGGCAAGCAAATAAAATCTGGAAATAACATTGCTGTATTGGGTTTAGAGGTGGCAAAATTTGCAGTATATTACAAGAAAATTCAATTCCTGTATGGATAAAAACTGAAGATCTGAGAAACTTAAAAAAAACTTCAATATTCTAGGAACTTATTCTGAGGAAGATAGCTGCTATGCAGATACTGATTTGTCACAAAGGAGCTCTAAACAGTAGGTCAGCCACATAAGAGGAAAATTAAAAGGAAAAAAGGTTTGGTCGGACAAATCAATCCTGCTGACTCTTTTCATCAAGCAAATAAGTCTGGACCAGTCTGGCAAATAAGTAAACGGGTGTTTTTACAATCCCTATCACCTTTACTGGACCAACAAATTTGAAATCAAGGGGTAAAAATTCAGAAACTAACTTGGGACGCTAACAGTAACAAGTGTCTTCTAAATCAATGTAAACTAGATTTTTCGAATATAAATGGCCAAAACAGTTTATTTAATCTTAATATTGATGAAATAAATATATAGTGATTAAAAATGAAATTATGTTTTTCAGAATCTTGATCTTGTAATAATAAATTAAATCTTCCAAATTACTTTAAAGAATATTCAGTTTATATCAGTCAATTTACTCTTAAGGAGGTAGAACTAGTGGCGTTTAATTCTCATTAAATCAGAATATAGCTCCTCTGTTTCAGTTTATGTAAATTGGACTACTGCTGGTTTTTACTTGTAAACATTGAAACAATACTCCTCTCTTTTGTAGGTCTTGTCTACTTTAAACCTGACCTCGATAATAATGTAGTTTTAAATTCTTTTCAAGAACTTTAGCTAAATTAGAATTTATGCTATAATTTATTTCACAATTATTGTTATACTATTTTTTCAGTGTTACCTGAGTAAAGAGGTTAATGTATTCCCAATTGCTCATAGTATTAAGTGTATGTTGTATTACTGAATTTGATTAATAGGATCTTTAAAATTGTCTTTTATGATTTTCTTAATTCGATAAAATTGTTTCTTAACTTAATATTTTAATTAAATAATTTTTTTTTAATTATTTATTTAATACATTCCTTCGTTTGCTCTAGCCATGTTCACTCCATGTCATACGCCCAACTCCTTATGTATGGACTGTGTCCTAACGTGATAGGATATATTGCAACGTGATTAAATAAATAAATATTTCATTCATTATAAATGTCTGGCCTAAGTTAAAATAGTCGCATCATGTACCTCAGGATTGAACAATACTTACAGCTTGATTCCGGTCGTATTGTTTTTTCTGATCTATCACTTCTGAAGAGCAATCAGGCACATTGAAGAGAAGTAGGTTTCCCATTTCACGTTCTTCGATTTTCATGACTAACCCATCTTGTGTAAGAATATCACAATTAAAATTGTTTATGGATGCTAACCCTGTGCCAACGTTTTTAGTTTTGAGTTCTTCGGTGATTTCATTTTTTAGTTTCTTTAATATAATTTGCAAACCTGGCAAATCTTTAAGTCCAATATTACATTCGATACATAAAAATCGTAGAGATCGTTTTTTTAGAGACATGCATTTGACTTCTAAAGCAGTAAGGCCAGCACATGTTGAATGTACAAATCTGTTGCAGCCATCACAAATGTATACTGATTCACTTATTAAATCACTAACAGAAATGACCAATTTACAACTTGAACAAATTTGAGCACTTGCCATTTTGAAAAAAGTGTGGTTTGATAACTTAAAAAGAAAGAGCGAAATTTAGGTGGTGTTATAACCTACTTATACATGGATGAATGAAAGGTTATTCCAAATAAAAAAAACATTTCAAATAAGCGCCCCCTAGACAGTCAATACTTTTGTGCAATATTTTCGATTGTGAAATAATATTGAACGTGTGTAGATTAGATTGAAAGGTTCCACAATATTATTGGGTGGATCAAAAACTTTTAAAATATATTGAGCAAAATGAGAATATTGCGTGGTCTGTGGGCATTAACGATATTGTGCAATATCGCACAGGCGTGGTAGCATCTTGATCGTTCAAAATTTTGAACCAGACTAGTAATTGTGCAATTTTACTGAGCAGTCTCGGGAGGACTACAATATTATTTTACAATAACATTGACCGTCTAGGAGCCGCTATAGTTAATTATAAAATAAAATAAACTCTTTTGTCTAATTAAATCTAATAAATAATATTAGTTCTAGCAAAATATAAAGCATAATGGCACTGGTTGATACACAACCATCTGTCAGAAATGTGACTTTTTTTTAATTTTTTAGTTTGAATAAACATTTATTTGATTTGGCTATACATTTATAACCTAATGCAATGTACGCTCGACAAATACTACACACTCACTCACATTTGAAATGGTCTATTAAAAAATTTCTGTATCCTATAAAGCATTTTTTGTGACCATATATATACTACTGAGTTGATGATATTTTAAAATTATTATTAATTCTTTTGTTATTATGGATTTTCCAAAAAATGCTTTCCTGATGAAACCCAAAATTGGGAAGGCAGACATAAAATGTACTGTATCTTCACATTCCTTATTGTAGAGTGAACATAGGTAGACCCCATCTGATAGCAAAGGTTTATAATTAAGGTTTAGGAGTTTTACTTTAACTTTAAATAGTGTTCTAATGATAACTACGTATATTACTATTGTTAATATTATGATTATTTTCGGAGGGTAAATGTTGTTTGTATAGTTTCATGATACTGGGCTTTATGAGCTTTTATATTAAATCCTAATAAATAGAATCCTTCATTACTTTAACAATATTACCTGTTTACTTCATCACTCGTAAATGAGTAAAAATTAGCTTTATTAAGACTTGTTTTAATTTTGATAATTCAAGTGGAGTGTCTAAATATTCATTTTTAATATGCGGTTCTGCAAATATGATTTGATCAGACACAATTGGCGGGTTAAAGAGCGACCGGAAATATTCGACCCATTCTGTTACTTTAATGTGTGGTGCATTGTGAAAGGTGCAAATTTTCATTTCCTTTTTTAACACCTATTAATTTTGCTCCAGAAGTCCTATCAAAACAGGAAGGTTAAAACTGCGGGGCACCAGAATAGATTATAAGCAAGAAAACTATCATTAAATAAAGTAAAATCTTTTTCCTCAATAAATGTCCCTGATAAAATAATAATATCGTATTTGCAAACAAAATTAATAAAAAAATTATCCTTTACCTTATTTTTCAGGCCCGCTATATTATATGACAAAATATTACATAACTAATTTCTAGGTTTTCTTCTCTAGTTGGATATACCTGTCAGAGAGATTCTTCTCATTTTCTTTCACTGAGTTTCTGTTGTAAGCATGTCCCATCATCTTCATAAGTTCCTGTTAGTAACCCTGCCTCGTCGCAGCTGAATCTCTTCCCCTCAGTTACCATGCTATCGGTCAGGATTCCCACCTTCAAATTTGGATTTTTTGCAAACGTTCTTTTTTGAGAAGAAACAAGATTTTTCTCTACCATTCTTGTTTGCCAGGCAAAACCTCTGACTATGTAGTACCCTGTAGCCTTTTCGATTTTCTTAATATTTCCAATACTGTTTTCTTACTATCGAACTCCACTTTAATTGCAGGATACATTTTGCCCACAGCATACTCATCTTGAAAACAGTTTGTCAAAACCTTATCCCATACCTCTTTGCAAAACATTTCAATTAAATCCTTTATGGCACCTTTTTCTATTGTTAAACGTTTAAATATTAGATTGTTTCTCTTGTTGAAGTTTTTCAGCATTTCAAGTTTAACATCCCTTTTCAGAGATATTTTCGTGATAGCCTACTTCTTTTTGTGGTCATCAACCGGTTTCAAGCGTTCGCCATCATCAGGATCTTCTGTCAAAACAGTGTGATAACACAGACTTGCACAGAGCAAATTCAGTTTATACACTGAATATCCCTTTTCTTTATTTCCTCTTTTAACGATTCAACATCATCTTGTAATTTTACATTTTCCTTTGTTATCTCACAAAGCTCTTTTTTTACAACCTCAATATGTTTTTACTGGCAAGATTCTTTAAATCAATTAGATTGTTCATTTCGATGAGTAGTTTTTTAAGCGACATTTTTCCAACTTTCTCATCCATCTCCTTTCCTGTAGTTCTAGTTCTTCCTTTTTTAGTTCATTCGGCTTCAGAATATTTTGGTGAAGAGCGAGATCGTTTGACTTTTCTCTTATCGGAAGTCACTAACACTATAATACACGCTACTAACACAATAATAATTTATGTAAACAATCTTTGTAATAGCAAAGAGTTCTCACCCAATCTATTAAGTAGATTGATGTGTGTTAAATAATTTAATATATAAAGGACATAATTGTATCTACAGTAAATGGTTTAGATACAACGGCCTATATATTATCTATCGATTACTAGGTCAAGTTTATTATTATTCTAAACTTTACAGTCATCTGTAAACCAAGGCTTCCTACTTATATTTAGCTCCATCAGTGTTGGTGAAATTTAATCAATTAGAATTAAACAAGGAGTAATAGACAGAAGAATACAAATTACTGTATAATTCTTCCATGGAACCACTATTAAAATAAATATTTTCGTTAACTTCCATTAGACTACGAAAGATCCAGGATAGAATGGGTCAATGAGGCCCAAACAAAAATCATTTGGTTCCTTGTTTTTTCAAAAATGTTTTATTCAGTGATGAGACCACCTTTTGTAGACGGCACTTTAAATCATCACAACTGCCGTTATTGGGGGCTCGGAATAACCCCAGATGGGTAAGACAAGTGGATCGTCAACATCGGTAGTCAGTGAACATTTAGTGTGGGATTATTGGGAGCAGAATTATAGGAGTATATCTCTTTCCAGGGAGTTTGGCGGGACATATGTATGCCACATTCGTCTGAGATATCACAAATCTTCTTGATGATTGTACCCCTTAATGTTCAGACAATCCATGTGTTTCAATATGAAGGATGAAGCAGCCATATTCTCCTGATCAACTTATAGGAGATATTGTTCAGCAATGTTTAGCGACGTCCTCACGCGTTGAACTAGTGGCTAGCGCACTCGCCTTTGGTGCGAGAATTCAGGGTTTGATTCTCGTGTGGGCAAAATAGATGATGACCCATATCGTGAAAAAAGTTGCTAGGTATGGGAAGCTAGAGTTGGTAGCGCACCTAGATCGAAATGAGCAATTTAATTAAACAAAGAATCTTGCCAGTAAAAAGATATTGAGGTTGCAAAAAAGGGCTGTGTGATATTACAAAGAAAAATATAAAATTACAAGATGATGTTGAATCGTTAAAAGAGGAAATAAAGAAAAGGGTTGTCCAGTGTATAAACTTAATTTGCTCTGTGCAAGTCTGTACCATCACAATGTTTTGACAGAACATCCTGATGATAGGCGAACGCCCGAAATCGGTCGATGACCACAAAAAGAAGCAGGCTATCACGGAAAATACCTCTGATGATAGAAACCTTTAGAAATATGTAAATAAAATACTAAGAAAAAAGTGTGCTATTGTTTAACTTTCCTTTACTCTTCAATATCGTGCACAGACTTTAAAATTTATTTTACGGCGTAGCATTTTAAAGACAGTGATAAAATAGAAAACTAATTTTTAATCTTTGAAAAATACCAATTTTATGGAAAATTTCCCATATTTCTGATGAAAATATTTTCAGAAACCTATGATTAATATTTCATAATGCGAATCTTTAGAAATGTAAAAAAAAATGGCCTCACAAATTCTTTCATTGCCTTTTTATTTACCTAATTAAAACAACTAGATATTTGGAATTATTTTTAATAGAAAGATGAAATAAAATTACATAAGCAACATGTTCTCTTTTCCAATAATAATTATTTCTATGGCATTAAAAAACAAAACCCCACACCATACGGAGCTTGGAGTGTAGATCTCCGGTGATTTTGAACAATTCGAAGCGAGGTTTGTGGGATTCATTTTGACGTTTTAAGCACTTTTAAAAAAGTCATAAAAATGTAGCATTAAAAGATAACCTCACAATTCAATTGACTATTTCAGCTTCTTCTAATAATTTGTTTGATTTTTTGAGAACATCATTTGAAGGCTGTTGAAGGTATCTAGAACTTTGGTCTTTCGAAGAATTTTGATATGTAGCCGTTTTCGAGTTATGTGGCCCGTATATCTAGGACAATATATATACCAATCATGCAAATATTTTATTCGTATTCAGTGGCTCAAAACATATATTTCGGGTAAAAATTCAATTTCGAAAATTTTATTCCATCCCATATTTCCTCTTACATCAATAAGGGAAAGTAATATACAACTGCATAAAAGTCCTAGATATGTGTAATAATTTTCATAATGAATGATATAATAGTTTTCAATAACTAAAGCCATGAATTAAACTGTAAAGTCAACCCACAATTAAGTTACTGAATTAAGAGGCAGTAAGTTACTAGGATTACTTAGGAGTTTGTCAATGTTCACATTTCAAAAATTATAAATTTATTGTCTCTTGCTTAAATTCTGATAACATATATAACGTACCTGACTATAAGAAACAGCATTATTACTGTCCGTACCAGAAATTACATTGTCTAATGCCTGTTCTGTTGAGTAGTACTGTTCCATTCCTCGTCCCTCTTTCATTATTAACCTATAAACAGTCTTCTCCTCTTGTTCAGACTCCGTATGTTCTTTGGTTTTATATGGCTGACCTACCTTCTGTATATGGGGAGATACTTGCGAACTTTCCTAAAAACAGAATATATAATTTAAATATAGTTATTATGAAATAGGAATATATAAACTTATAAGAACAGAAAGAAGCGGGGACTCCCATAGAGAGCGTAGTGGGGATGACGTCCCACTCCGCTACGGGCCAGGCAGTTAGTGTGGCCTAGAGTGTAGACAAGGTAGGATACGTATTCTGTAAGTGTTTTACTTTGCTGGAAAACCACCGGAAGCGAGGCGAATTCTGGTACGAGAGAACCTTCAGTTCGCTGGGTGCTGTAAAACTATTCTTATGTTATCTTAACCCATTAAAAGAGTGTATTCTGAGTTGTTTATTTTTCAGCCCTTTTCCCTTCCCTTTTTCTCTATAGAAACTTTAAATTAACTTCCACTTTTGTTTGAGGAGATTGGTTTTATGTAAGAAATAAAATCAGTTTTTAGCATAAGTTCGACTTTATATTTGAAGTCTTCATCAGTGTCTCCACATAGAAAACAAAGTGAACAAACGAACATCACTTTCAAAAAGCCCAATATAAACTTGTATAAACTGGATAATGGGAACCACTACATAATTAATAATTTTCTTTTGACGGTGTAATTTTTTGTTGCAAAATGTTGGAAAAAAATAATGATAATTACTAAAAGGAAAAAATAAAGGGAAAGATGAATGTAGAAAAAGGAAAAATAGCAAAACGAAAAAAAAAATTTGTTTGTTTAAGTTACTTTGTAGAAGTTAAGTTAAAATAAAAATAGTACCAAACAATAGCTATGTACGTATGTCTGTGTGGTAGGGAGCGCGTCTATGCGGTGACGGGCAGAATCAGGTTGCGACAGCCCAGAGGTGAGGTGCGATCAGCTCTAAATTTCTACCGAGTTTTTCGGATTTTTTCTGAACTTTCTTTTTCGTAAAGTGACCGGGCCAACCAGCCAGGAGGTGTTGGGCCCATACCCTGAAGGGGATCAGCCAGAAAAGGAAAGCGGAATTAGAGCAAAACCACCTGAGTGGAGCAAGTTGGCTAAACATAAAACATAAAAGGAACGAATTCTGCACATCCAGTCTATAACCAAGTTCTTTTTTTTCTACATCTGCATTGAGAGGAAAAGTCGATTCAAAAACTGAATGGACAGTGGGGACTATCTTTTTGAGTTGTGAGTTTGGTACAAATTTAGATAACAAATTGTCTGCTTGTAACTTATTTTTCTAAGTTCGATAAAATTTAAATTACAATTTATTTTTTTGTGTAAATAATTTTTTTTTTCTGTTTTGAGGTACGTACTAATTTAAAGTACCACTTTCTTTTATAATTAAGTCTTGCGACTTGTATTCCGTTTTCTGATCAACTTATACTCAGAGTACTGTTTTAGTTGGATTCAAAGTGGCCACTTATTTTAATCTATATTTTTTTTTTGCTTCATTTTGTACAAATTGGTTTTATTTTTTTCCAATTTCAAGTTTTTTTTATTTTGGTGTTATTTATTTTTCTCATTTTTGTTTTGTACCGATACAATAAATGTATATTTTTTTTTGTAGATGACTTCTTTATTTTAACTATTGCCTACAAATAATTTAATTGAGGGTACAGCATCCACAATTAAGAGAGAGAGAGAGAGAGAGAGCGAGAGAAGCAGATCGTCCTCGAATGGTTCGTTTTTTTTTTCTCATTTACAACAAAAAAAGAAGTAAGAAAAAAAAGATTATCAGGTAAGGCCAATTGGCTTTATTTTTCTTTTTTTTTTGTGGTTTTCTTGGAATAAGTACATCTATCTGGCCCAATGGAAAAAGGGGTACGTAATAGAAATCAGAATTAAGTGTAGTAAGAGAAAGCATATAGCTGGTGGAGAGCAAGTTCGTAATAAGAGACGAAGGTGGCCAAACGGATTAAAGGGCCACACTACCAGCTGAGAAACTACGGTTCGATTCTCAGCCTGTACTTTTTATATAATTATTTTTTTTGTTGTTGTTGTTGTTTCGGCTGGCTTTCTATCTCGTTTTTTTTATTTTATTTTTATTCTAACGTGCCTCCTTCTCTAGCGATCCGTTTACCTGTTCCTCTCCCCTTATTCGAATTCCCGTCCTATCCAGGGGTTTCGTAGTTTACCCCTCCCCTTTTTACAAGAAAAACTAACGTGGCGCCCCCAATTTTTTTTTAATTATTGGTTGTTAGTATTTAAGATTATAATTATTATTATTTTCTCTTGCCCTAATGGTCTCCTAACCTTCTCCTCTTTCCCGTCTCCATTGAGCTAGTGGCAATTACGCAGTTTTAGGCGTAACAACTGACAGTGGATAATATTAATAAAGGTGAAGTATATTATTAAGGACCTTTAGTTTTTAAAAGAAATTTATATATATATAAAGAATTATAGATATAAGGTTCAAAAAAAAAAATAAGAGTACTTATGGTAGTCCCTTCAATGTAGTGTATAGTAAAGCACACAGCGGGAATTACTTATAAATATTTGTTTATATTATACGGACCTTCACTAATCTCTTTTACCGGGGTCCCGTACCTCCCTTGGATACAAAAAAAATAATCACTTAGCCGGTCAAACTCGAAAATAAGTGGATCACTTATCTATTTCCGCACGCTTATTGTCTTGAAGGCCGGGCATAAGTAAAGTTCAAATATTTACCTGCAAAACTTCTTAATTAGTAAAGAAGATAGCATAAAAGTGACCGACCATACATTACCTTAAGATTACCTTCTCTTATGATATGCAATCGTTGTGTTTATATTAGATTTTTTTTTTTTGCAATAGTAATGTCTAATTTGTTTATTTTGTTTTTTACAACAGGCGACTATTGGTAAATGTATATGTATATACTTGCATATAAATTAATGTTAGTGTATAGTCCACTTAGACTTGATAAATCGGTATTCTTGTGTTGCATCTGTCATTTTATCTGATGTGTACCATTTCTTTTTTATTAGACTTTTTTTTTTGGAATTTTATTCATAATAAATATATAATTTGGCCATTTACCTTTTTTTAGAAAACACATTTACCTGAATTGTATGGGAATCATCCGCTTTACTAAGCGTATCTGACACTTGCTCAGCAACTGATGCACAATTCTGATGTACCAAAGAACGATTGTCACGTATATCAGTAATACCATGACCACTGCTATTGCTGTCCCCTACATCTGGACCCGATACCACTGAAACCGGAGTAAGAATACTGTTTTGGCCAGGAGTTACCGGCACTGGGGGTTGGGGATTCGCAACAGCGCTGCTGCCAGACACCTGTAAATAATAAAATAATTTATAACCAAGCAAAAAACAAAAAACCTTTAGCACAACAGCCGATGAAGGGTCAAGTTTCGCCACTAACTGTAGCTCCCACTTTTTCTCATGATGCCGGGTCAATATCATCTTTGCTCTCACGGGAATAGAACCCTGAATACTCGCACCAACGGCGAGTGCGCTAGCCTAGACTAACGCGTGAAGGCAACTAAAATAATATGATACTTATGTTTCCCTTAAGGCAGGCCTAATGGCCAACTACAATTAGACTACCATGAATGGAGGGGTATAGCAAACATGTTTTACAACGTATTAGTCATATTAATATGATTTAACATTAAATTTTCCTATATAAATAGTGGAATTTAATTATATATTGAAATGAAGCCTTATATGGAGGTCTATATCACATCTCTCCTAAACCCAAAAACCAAATTTTTCGAGAAAATGTTTAGAAAAAAGGGAAAATGCAGATAACATGCCTACAAATTAAATCAATTTCGAAAAAATCGCGAAATATTTATTTAAAAAATTCAGTAAATTCGCACTTCCTATAGCGGATATTGACCAAAACCTTCGTTTCTGGATTTTTTGCTGATACCTAAACAGAATATCAAGTTTGAGCTTTTTGCAATTTTTCGTTTTTATTTTGTTCCCCCTCATGCATACACAAAACAAACAAACACACACATACACACACACACACACAAATCGCTAAAAATATTTTTTCCTACCCAAAACGTATATTTTCTGTGAAAACTCTCAATTCCAAAAATTTCCCAGAACCGCTGCTGCAGCAGCAAGAAAAAGTGCAAAAAGAATAACTAAATTCCTAGAGTTTACAAGGTAATAATAAAGAAACATTGAAACAAAATTACCTGCACAACATTGACTGTAGCAGCTTGTACTTGAGGAACCAACATTTCCAGAGAAGTTAAACCAGGTACTACCTTCGCCAAGTCCATCTGAGAGTCCCTTTCGCCCTCACCGACCTTGGTCAGTACCTCAGCACCCTGGATAATATATAACATCATATAATTTTTGAAATATCAACACCACTACTAAATAACTAGTGATACGAAATATATCAAATGCGCAGACTACAACAGCGATGCATTTAATTCCTACAATGAATAAGGGAGCTATAATAATTTACAAACATGACTTGGTCTACAAAAAATAATTCATTTTCAACACTGAATAGATATATATAATGCCTGATAGGCAGATCTGCTCTCTCATAAGGGCATAGCCTTAAGCAAAAGTCATTTTCTCAGCAGACTTGAAAATGCAATAACCAGTATAGGCTGCAATTGAGTAAAGATGAACCAATATGAATTCTGACTTACACTAAAATTACTAAAAGCATGTAGGATGTCAATAATTCGAAAACAAAATTGGTTTCAGATACATCAAACAGGAGTTTTGACACCAGCTACAACTTATAGATAAACTTGCCACACTCACGTTTTTTAATGAACATGTAGACGACAACAGTCTTTCTGTCAAAGATGAAGGAGTAAACATTCTACTATTTTTTTTCAACCACTAAAACCAAGAAACACTACAAGTCCTGGAAAAAGTTATGGAACATACCTTATCTACAATGTCATTGGTTTGTACAGAACAGAAGACAGAAATAAGTGAGTCAGAAATGAAGGTCCCTTGATGACCAGTGAATGTCTGTGCTGAGATTAAATATTGGAGGAAAGTATCTGTAAGAGTGACTGTTTCCTCCTTACTTCTGCAGTTACCTAGTAGTGTTTCCAGAAGAAATTCTTCATGAGGCACCTTCCTCAACCAAACACACACTGCACAAACGACAAATATATATCATAGAATATCTGAAAGACAATCTGGATAAAGAAAAAATAGAATAATAATAAAGTGTTAGCGGCGAGATTAGTTCAGGGGTAGCGCAATGGACTTGGAACGCGGAGGTCACGGGTTCGAATCCAGCAGTGCTGCTCTTAGATCTCGCCCTAAAAGCCTCTACAACTCATTCCGATGATGGACAGTGTTGTCTGTAACAACAGAACACTGTCAGGAGGCCGGCAGTGCATCAAGTAGACTCCAGGCGCCAATGATATCAGATGTTGACGCGCCTTAATGATAATAAACAAAAGCGCAAAAGTGAAAAGGAACAGGTAGGTATGCCTTCATAAAACAAACAATAAATCAACGTATGTTGGCATCGTTATTGTTGTGGCATTATACACAATGAGTGTATAAACTGTTTTGCTCTGTGTAAGTCTGTATTATCGCACTGTTTTATCAAGCGGTCGATGACCATAAAATGAAGCAGACTATCATGGAAAATATCTCTGATAACCAAGATATCCGCTTCTGAAATAAGTTAACATCTGAGAATTTTTCTGAAAAAGTAATAAACCACAATAGCAACGATTCTAGCAATCATGTTCCTCTTCCTTGAAACCCAACCAAATAATCAACACATTTTCAATAACAGGTTGTCATAATTTTAAATTCAAGCTTTTGGCAGTGGAAAGGGAAGCAAAATAAACTTAGCGTGGGGCGAGATTAGTTCAGTGCTAGCTGCTAGATTGGTACTTAGCCTAGATGCCAAGTTCCGGTTCAGGCGGGCCGCCTTAGCGCCTCTATAGCTCACTGTTGGTTGATGGGCATATTTTTGTCCAACATAACTGTAACTGCTGTACATGAGTGCTTCACACCAGATTTTTTTTTGTTGTTTTAATAGGATCAGTTGAATCTGTACTAAATTCTTGAAAATTTATTATCAAAATTATTAAAAATACTGATAATTTTTTACAGTACTCATTCATTTTTTTTTAATATTCACGAAAACGAAGTGACAAATTCAAATCCCTAATGACTATATTGCTCAGTATTTTTGATGTCCTACCACTGAGGAAGATTTCAAATTGAAAATCGGAACATCCTGTATAAATATATATACCAGTATTAAGCCACTGTATAACTAAAAATATATATTTAAGAGTGAACGATTCCGGCACAATCACACCAACATGTGAAATTATTTGAAAAACTCTCTCTCAAGTCACTATACTTTTTTTAGAATACCAATATAAGGGCTCTTACAAAGTTGTCATCTTAAAAATACAGTATCTGAATTTACACATAATCATTTCTAAAAATATGTCCAATTTTTATAAACTGTATGTAAGGCAAAATAAACACAAGCCTAATTCTAAATGAATTCCTACCTCTACAGATTTCTGTAATATACAAAAACGACCAATTACACCACCTTTCTATTCACTATTCACTATTTCACCATATTCACTATTGCTTACCATTTTCATTGGAGATACTGCCAATGTTAAGGAATTCCAAAAGACCCTTGTTTTCCCAATGCTGTTCGAGGACTTGCTGAACCTTGCAGCACCTCCCAGACAATGTGGAGAATGTCCAGTAATAAAGAGATGCACAATGTTTCAAATTCAAAAAGATGCTTTGGCATAGCCATTCGTAATCTAATACTAGGAGTGTTATTCTGAAATTAAGAAAAAAAAAGTTAAACATGTTTTTTTTGGCTTCCTGAAATATCCCAAATGTTTTTAAAACAACGAGACTATTCGAGCAAAAATATACTTAAAAGTTAAGTAAAAATGAATTTGAGTACGAATGTACGCAAAAGAATAATAGTATACCCCTCGAGAACGTCAGAGAGGTTAACATTATTTAATAATATTTACAATTTTACATTTATACTCAATAAGATAAAACTACAAAGAACTTAATTAAAAGCAATGACCGAACTGGAGCATCCTTTTAACAGAAAAAAAATGTTCATATCAAATAAAACAAAAAAATAAATCTCTAACTAAAGTTGTTCTACAATTCAACGCCAGATAGTAGTATTAATATACTATTAGAATACCCATTTTGGGTGCTCGATATATTCATTCTGATGTAAGCTTATTATAATAAAAGATGTTCTTACATGGAGGCATGCATCGTCTGACTCCCTGGAATCTTGATGGACTTATAATACTTCAAATGTAGAACTATATCAGGATATGTAGATAAAAATTTGGCAACTCAAGAAAGCATTATGTATCCACCTTGATCCCATTAAAATGGTTATTCACAATCTAGTATCTGAAACACAAAATGATATTTTATAAAAAGATACAATAGAACAGATTTAGTTAATAAACTTGACAGTAAATAAACAAGACACCCACTTTTTCATTATTACTTTCTCTGCCTACGTTAAGAGGAAGTATTGTGATCGTGTCAAATTTCTGATATCAAATACATGTTTTGAGTCCGAAAAAGTAGTTTTTAGAAAACAGCATGAGTGTATATATATATAAGTATACACATATGTGAACAGCACAGCTCAAAAACGAAAGATCGGAGAAAGTTCAAACTTGACATTTCGTGGCACTTGACCATTAGATCCGACAGGGAGAGTTATCAGTTAAAATTGCTCAACCGGAATAAGACTTTATTGAAAGGATTTTTCATTCAGTTTTTACGATTGGCTAGAAAACTATTTTCTTTAAATTTGGTATATCAACCACCCATTTATTTGAAATTTTGTCTGGAAAAATCATTAAGGGGGCTTTTGGGGGAAAGATGGGTTGTTTTCTATTTAATTTTATTATAAGATTCTATTATCTAAATAATATTAGTAGGAATTAAATATGTTGCCAAAATTCAGAATCTGAAGACAATCGGTCGACAGGAAATGCGTTTTTACTGATCAGCTTCTGTTTCCTGCGATTTTATCCATAAAAAACAGAAGGATTTTATTAAATTTGGTTTACTAACTTTAAGTACAGAAGCCTATCACTTGTATTTCAAACTTTTTCTCAAGAAAGTTCATTTAAAAGGGTTTTTATTGTTTACATTTTAGTGTTGTTAACTACTTAAAAAGTACGATTAATCCACGATTAATAGAAATCGCACTCTCATTGATTCAAAAATTTTACTTTCTGCCAACAATTTAAATATAATTTATTTTCCTTTTTAATTTAAACTTTTAGGAAACAACGTTTAATTTTTATTTGCAAAAATCGTTTAAAGTAGAGATGATTTTCCCAGGCAAATGCCTTGGCGCATGAGGGGCTCATTATGCGATATATTCTGAGGTTCTCAGAGTGCTGCGCTCCATGGCTCACAATGTCTACAGTATTAAGTGGTCCACTGGAAGTCTCGGGAGGAGAGAAAGTGTAGTCAACCGAAATGAACGACCGTTAGTGACGATCATTTCGCCGCGCTCTCCATGCAAAACCACTTCAAAGGTGCTGTAATGTACGGGTGAGTACCGAAATGATAAAAATATGGATGTGGAAAACAAAAATTAATCTCTACACGTCCGTCTACTTTGGCAAAGGCTTTTTGTGAATCAGTATGTTGTTTATAACATTTATATGAGGAATGGAATGGAGAGAGCGACATGTTGTACTGTACATGAGTCACGGCCTTTTCAAAGCTATTCAGTTGTGGTAGGAAAAATATAAACATCCACGCCCGTACTAAACTACTGCCATGTAAAACTGACCGCTGAAAGATTTATTGAAAAAGTTTTTCTGAAGTATATGGCTCATTTTGCTTCATTTATTGCAAAAAAACTTCATGCTAGTGCATGATAATGCACTTCTGTATGTAGTTAGAGGGTCAATCCTTTCTTGGAACAAACAAAGATTACCAGAATAAACTGACCTTAGCAGGTTCTTCTGATATGACTTCTATATATTATGTATGGGACATTATTGGGAGATGTGTTAGGCACTGTTCACCGCCTCCAAACCAACATAGTACAGCTTCGAATAATTCTTAAAGAATGTATACTGTTTAGGAATATGAATGTATACTGTTTAGCTTATTTCCTTGATGTCTAGGAGTTTGAGGCTCTAATCATATCAGGAGGGAGTAATACAAACTACTAGCAGCAAAAAGTGATGACAATTATCTATCAACTGCCCTAATGTGTACAGGTGGTATTTTTAGTTTTGGAATTCTGGTCTCAGGTGTTAATCTAAGAATACCAATATTAACTATCACAATAACAAAATGCCTAAAGTTTAAAATTTACATATAACATATATGGTGTCTTTTTTTTTCTGTCAAATACATTCATATTTCAGATGTTAGCCTACATTACGAAGTAATTTAAGTTACTTTGAAAATAGTTTTTAATATATCTATAAGATACTTACAATTCTTATAGAGACTGGATAATCCTGACAACAATTTATCCCTCGTGGTATCTATTATTACTAATTATATTGTAAATTTTACTTAACGTAAAAAGTTAATATGTCCAGCAAGCTGGATCTGCTTTTTCTATTTTTTCTTTTATTTTTTATTTGCAAAGATATGCGTATAATTTTATTAAATTTACTTCTGATTCCAATTCTTTGGCGCTAATTATAAATGTTGATGCGACAACTAAAAATAAAAATAATAATACATTTTTATAAGAATCTATGCTGTATGTAACTATCTAAAATAGCTTCAGCACATTTCAAGAGACAAATTTCTGCATACCTGCTAAGGAATAATTGTGTACTAGTAAGCCGACCTAAATAAATACACTTAAAACTAAGTAACGCTGTCATCCTGAATATAACTTTTAAATTAAAATTCCTCCATTTTTATTTCTACATAATAAATCTTCACATTAAATTGTGCCTTATTTTTGAACAAATCTCAATCTATAAATAAATTTTGACAATTAATTTAAAAAAAAAGAATAAAAAATAATTATTTCTATTAGTCTATAGTTGTATCAACTTTTGATGTAATTTCAGAAACAAATGAATACTAGGGAAGAATAAACAAATATTTAAGCATCGCCCAAAACCTATTTTTGTCAAGAGATATTTTCCGTGATAGCCGCTTCTGTTTGTGGCCATCGACCGGTTTCGGACGTTCGTCCACTATCAGGTTGAGGCGAATGCCCGAAACCGGTCGATGACCTCAAAAAAGAAGCAGGCTATCACGGAAAATATCTCCGATGCTTTCTAGCTCTGCGGAACCAATCACAATAACCAATTTTTGTTTTTTTCTTTTGATAGATCTACTACGCTTCCTACTGGTGCGAAGATGTGACCACTCTCAAACTAAAGCATCCTTTAATGAATATTTCTTTTAGAAATAACATGATCTGAAACGATTCTGGAGAGGATCTTCCCTCCTCCATTACCTGGGTGTACCAGACTACTGAACATTCTCTGAATGATAACATCTCGGTCCATCAGGAGGTGTATTGGAGCTAGCTCCATTTCCCCAAAGAATTGCAGAAGCTTTCGCTTTCTAGACCTATCTCCTTCAGTTGTGCGCTAAGTCTACGTCTAATGAGGAAACCTTTTAAACATCAGCCTTTTGTGCCAACTTCTATAGCTTATGTTTCAATTGTATTTAGTATATTAAAGTATTTTAAACTAATCTTCAGAATTTGGTGTACTAAAGGGCGTTGCCCAACTGAGAGAAAAGATAATACCATTCTACTATTTTAAAAACTTAATTAATGAGCAAATTTTTTAAAAGCTGTTCAATATGCATGGAAAATAAAGTACGCAGAAGCAGACCTGTAGCTTTGATGTCAAAAATGGATCCTCCTGCTGTTGAACTATACGAAATCATATCCATTAATTCTGTTGGTAGTTTCAGAGGTAATAGATAATTATAGGGGATATTGCACTGCGACCTGAAAGATCTATAGTGACCACCGGGAGCCTCCTCACTGCTCTGCCGATCATCAGGTAGTGAGCAGTAGAGGTTCCCAGGAAGAGAAAATCTAAAGACAGCACTGCTGGACTCGAACCCGGGATCTCCGCGTTGCTAGTCCATTGCGCTATCACCGAGCTTACGGAGGTAATAGGTCATAAGAATTTATGCACATTTTGATCATTTTACTAGATATGCTTGGATTGCTACTGCAGCTGGTCAGTGCGCAAGATATTATAAAACCTATTTATCCAATCGCACAAAAGAATAAAATCAAAATCATCCTAGCTACCAATATGCTGGCTTGCACTTAGGAGAACTTAATGAGTTTTTGGACAAGATGAGTATTAAGTTGAAATTCACTTCTATGGATTGTCCACAGTCCAATGGACTTAATTAGAGACTAAATGAGAGTTTAGTAAACAGAATAAGATGTAAAATTATTAATGGTGATAAAGCTGCTTGGTCAAGAATAGCTGAAGAGTTTGTAAAAGAATACAATAAAATAATTCACAGTTCAAGAAAAATTTGAACCGGCCTATTTACTTTTCGGAAACCAATCACTTATTGACACATTACATCAAAGCGAATTCGTTAAAGATAAAGAGGAAGCATTTCTGAATTCTATGAAAAGCTTTGGCACAAAAAAAGGAGAGTAGATAAAAATCGAAGAGTTTATGAATTTAAAGTTGAAGAACAGGTCTACGTTGAGAACGGAAGTAAACTGAATAGAAGGAAAACAGATAAAGTAAGAATTGGATCTTTTCGGATTCCGAACAGAATTTCGCCACCAATTCATGAAGTAGACGTAGAAAGAGAAAGAAGATATCGAACTGCTTTCAAGTAATAAACTGTCACTTTATTCTTCTGATAAAGCGGCCTGAGAGGTGGAGATGTGAATTCCAATATGCAGTGCTATAGTGATTATGTCAGCTGTGTTTATATTATATTGTGTATAATTCCAAGTGAATATTATTCAAGATTTTATATTTATTTTACAGTAGTTAATAACGTGTGATTTAATTATTCTTTTCAGAATAATAAAATCTGTTTAAAAATAACATATATACAGGGTATCCCATTTAAACGGGTCACTTTTAACTCTTAAACGAAACAAGATATCTAAAAAGTGAACATAACGTTTGTTGAAGTATTTTCGCTCTAGTTTATGATGGTGTTGATGTTTTTTGACTTTATTGCCGCCTTATACCTTATAAATCGGAAGTTGAAAGTAGCGATTTCCTTGTGACCCCTACTTTTTACTACTATATTGAAAACTATTAAAAACATGAAGAAAAATGCCGTTATTTCACTTCTATATTTCAAACCGTTGCCGAGATATTCAACCATAAAACTCAATTTTCGTCTTTTCGTCGTTTTTCCCCATTTTTCTGTTTCGTAAACTGAAATTAAAAGCGGATTTTCTTATTAATTTCGAATAAATGCTGGTAAAACTTAAAAGCTATTTTAAAACCATAAGAGACTTAAAAATCAACTCTTCAGTCAAGAAACCAACAACTCCAGAGGTACCTAGAGAAGACTTAATCCAAACCTGCTTAGCAATTCCGGCAGACATGATACGATTAGCAACTTCATATGTTGGGCAGCTACTACGCTTGTGCCGTTTAAGCCAAGGAAGTCATTTTGAATAAATAAGAAATTTTTTTTTTTTGTCGATTTTTGTAAATAAACTAGTTTTTTTAATGATGTTTTCCCTGATTTTTTAGTCCCTTATGGTTTTAAAATAGCTTTTAAGTTTCAACAGCAATTGAACTCTTTTATTTTAGTTTACAAAACAGAGAAATAGGAAAAAAATGAAGGAAATTGAATCTTCATGAAAATTTAATCTCGGCAACGGCTTGAAATATTGAAGTGAAATTAACGGCATTTCTCTTCATTTTGTCAATAGTTTTCAATACAGTAGTAAAAAGTGGGGGTCAAAAGGAAATCGCCACTTTCAATCACCGATTTAAGGTGTAAGGCGGAAATAAAATTAAAAAACCGTTAACACCATCGTAAAATAGAGCGAAAATACTTCAGCAAACATTATGTTCACTTTCAGATATCTTGCTTCGTTTAGGAGTTATTTCAAAAGTGGCCCGTTTAAATAGGACACCCTGTGTATATAAAAGTATTAGCTGTGATGAAAGCTCACCTAACTGCAATTTAAGCTAAAGCATTCCAACAGACTCCTTCCAAGAAAAATTTGGAAGTGGACTTAACATAAAGAATAAATATTTTGGCCCTTATAAGATATCAAAAGTGTTACGTCCATCGATATGAAGTGACTGGGATTGGATAAGGTGAAGGCCCAAGGGTTACTACTGCAGCTGCGGATACCATGAAGCTTTATCCCTACATTACTTCGGAGACCGAAGAACAGTCAGGAATGGCCGAATGTGGAGCTGAAGATCTGAGCGAGGGGGCTGATTTTGGCAGTGTTGCCACCTAGAGAGGGAACAAAGAAGGTTATATCCAGTTTATGATGTTTGAGATGAGATTAAGTTGTTGGGTGTGTATGTGAATTGAAGAAGTGCTGTGTGTTTTTATAACCAAAAGTTGTCAGCTGCCTATAAAGATTGTTAAGTAATAATTATGTGAAAGTCTCGTTATGTGTATAGTCAGAATTTAATTAAACATTGATTGCATTAGAAACAGACGTCTTCTCTTAATCACTATTCTATAATTCGAATCGTATATATATATATATTATATCTATATATATATATATATATATATATATATATATACATAAAGGGAGTATAATCCAACTTTGATGCTCATAACCCAAATATCCAAATTCATGCTCTCAATTCTCCCAACAAAAACCAATAATTTTATAACAAGTTGTAAAAAAAACTGTTAGCAACAACCTCAAAAAATTTGGGAAATAGTTAAATATGTGTTAAACCAACGGTATCGTTAAGTTTTGTAAATGGCCACAACGACCGAAATGTCAAACTAATATTTAATAAACTTTGTAGACTAAAAATGGTTCATCAAACCTTATAATTTGAATCAATATTTACACTGACACTCCAGTCATACAATACATACAGGGACTTCAGAGGTGCACGTACTAGAATTCAGCGTACCCATAACCCCGTACCCGTTCAGCGTACCCCATAAGCAAACCAACTCACCGCCAAACTCATACACATTACAGATGACTAACTTCTATATGCAAACACTGTCATTCAGGAGAGTCATAGATCTTCTACAAGGATTTGGATGTATAGTTATTCCTTTCACTCATCTAAAATGAATTAACCACTTATGAGAGATCTTGGGCTTACTTGCGGGTTCTCCAGCAACAATTTCCAACACTAACACACTGCACACAAGTACTGCAGAATTAGGTGATACGTGCAATTGCTTGGGTATAGCGTACTAGACAACTCAAGCTCATCACCATGCACAAATACACATATACTTCTATCATTTTTTCACAGGAACGCAAGTAATGCATAATAATATAATAATAATGTGTTTATTTTGAATTAAAACATTGCTATAAAAGAAAAATCAAAGCATTTGTTTTCACACTTTGTAGCAAGGAATAAATTCTTTCTGCTGACCATAATAGCTATATCTTCTAGGTCGCCATGGACTTTGCTTTCACGCTACCTGGCTGCTAAACATCTGCGGTCTATTTCATTTTAATTCTGATTAAGAAACTTTATTTATGTCTGGTATCAGGCATCTTTCCTGTGATTGATTACCCTTGCCTCCCGCTATAACGCCATCACTTGCGGTGATAGCACAAGTCCGTGTCTGATGTTCGCGAGAGCAGGACAAGCATTAAGATGGCCTCCTTTCATAATGCCTGTAGCACAAAGTATACAAAAAAGTCCTCTACCAAAACGACACTATGTAAATGTGCTTGTAATTAATCGTGTCCGATGAGAAGTCAAGCACGCTTCATTTCTTATCAAATTGGCTAGAAAACAACTGCCGCTATCCAAAACTTGATACTACGCCTTCCCATGAGCTGCTAAGGAATGAAACAAAAATTAATTGGCTATAAAGGTCGCACATTTGTCTTAACGAGAAATATCATGTTGTTATGAAAAATTTAAGCAATAAGAGAAACATATCTGAATTTCTGTTCAATAGCAGAAAGGAAGCATTAGGCGTGTTTGACGTATCGATTCAATCATTCAATCGAAAATTCATAGTGGATCGAAAATTAATGTTATAAATTAGTGGACTATTTAATAGCTTTAATTGGTTCGGCTTCCTAACAATAAACCAATTCTAATAAGACCAGATCAAAAACATTTTTGGCTTAAAAAAATTTACGTTTTTAATTCTAGGAGGAAAATGTGATTTCTAGTGGTGGCTAAATTGAAAAGTCTAAATTTAAAGCCACTTTCCACTGATTTCTTATTTATTCAGATGACTAGAAGTTACAGACCAATTTACATAATACATGCAATGACATTAACGGTAAGAAACTCTATGAAAAATCAAGAAAACTGGTTAATAGGGTGGGTAAACAACTGCAATTATAATTAATTGCACTATACAAATTCGTCAAACCGTCTTTCAAAGGATAGATTTTATGGGAAAAAAAGTTGATAAACAGGTAATACACGATAAAATGTAGGACTTTGCAATGATGTAACAATAAGTTTACTTTGAACCAATCGAAAACTGTAATAACTGCAAAAGTTGGAAGAAATGAATAAAGCTTGAATTAGTTTTCAACTTAAAGAAAAATTATAATATTTTGTATAATTATATGTTCAAACATTTTCATTTCATTTCCCAATATGTAAATGAATCTAGACTTTTATGGGGAAAAAATACGCTTAGACAATAGAAAAAGAAGGCATCTGTATGCCTTGTTTTCTCATACAACTGGAATCAGACACTATATTTTTATTTTTTATAAAATAAGGAGTTTGTTTATTTTGAAATTAAAAGAAGTGATTTGATACTGATAAGACTTGTTGTATACATAAACATGATATAAATTTTTTAAAGAAAAAATATCTATGCAAACAAGATAATTTAGCAAGCTAAGCAACTAAATAGCAAGTTGAACTGAAATATGATATATATAAAGCAAAAACTCAGAACTTGTAACAATCAAAAACTAGTGATAAAGTTGTACAATTTATTTTAAAAGTACTAATACTTCACATTTAAGGAATTTTAGTACAAGACCTCAAAGAATATCATTAGTTTAACATATTGAAAGAATGAATGTAAAACCACTGTAGTATAAGCATGTTCCGTTTCTAAGCATACTTGCACGATAAATAGCATTTTATGGCTAAGTCATTTTTGTAATAAATATTTTTATATAATCGGCTTGAAATCATAAACTTAAAACGGGAAAATATGTATTTGGAAATCTTGTCTGTAAGGAATACTATAAAAATGAAAATGAAAACAATGGGTTGTAGGTGGTAAAATTCATCGGGTAAATTTTTGTTCAGATAAGGTAAAATAGCATTCAATCACTGCTGTTTTGAGTACGTACATAAAAAACACTTACATTTTCTGAACGTCGTATTTGATGAAAGACTGAATGAAGTAGGAAATTAGGCTTATTTACAAGCCAAACTATTCCCAACCAATGGCCGCTGTTTGTGCAGCAGTGTTAATGTGACAGGTTTGCCTAGGCACTGAATTCTAAAATGCGCGGGCTAATATTTAAAAATAAAAAAGATATTTTATTAAAAGAAAAAAATTCAATCCTTTTAAACACTTAAAGATGTCACAAAAATATCAAACTTACGATTAACTAGGGAAGGTTTTAAGATACCAATTAAAAAAATACTTCAAAGCTAAACCATACAGCTTGTGAGCGCCATGATTGCCCCCGTGAGGGAATCAGGTTCAGATAACGGCCACGTAAACAATGTTACCAAAAATTAAATTGAAATATTTATTTCAACTTATTTTAAAGTAAAAATGTATATTACCATATTGAGTCCTAAGTTCCACTCAAAAATTAGCTTAGATGGCATTGATTTAAGAAGATGGAATTGATTTAACTTTGGGGAGGGAATTACTACATTTATTTGAATTCAACAATTACATAAATTTTACTGACTACCATACAATTGAAACATTCAACTTAAATACTCTGCAAGTTTTTCTTGTTTGTCCAAAACCCATATACTTAACAGAAAAGCTAAGGATGTCTGACACTTCGCTCTTCCCTGATACAAATGTATCTAAAAAAGAATATGCGAGAGCATGATCCGGGGTTGAATCCAGTCAACCTGGGAGAGAGGAGACAGAGTGGAGACTTTACAGGATCCATCCTGAATAGATTAAATCAAGTGACCCATAATCAATCTAATGCCTGAGTAACCTAGGTTAGTAAATTCTATGGAGTATGGGAGGCCAAAGTTCATGTTGGACGTGTTGGATTTGTCCAATCTACAACTATGAGGTTCCTGTTCAGGTGTTCATAACTTCTAGGGCGGAATGGATCAAGGAGTGGAAGAAGCGCAACCAGACGGGATCTCTGTGCTTTACAGATGGGTCCAAGATGGATTGCGGAACTGGAGCCGGAGTGTGTGGGATGGTCCCTGAGATATTAATTGAGAAGCCTCTGGGCAGTTACTCTACTGTGTTCCAGGCTAAGATTTTCGCCATTATTAATAATAATAATAATAATAACGTCCCGGGGCGCTAATGACCGTTGTAGTCGATGCGCCAGAAAAAAAAATAACCCACAGGCATGACGTTACACATTAAAAGATATTAACATCCCGGGCATGACGTTAAACTGCGCCCTGGAGGGGGGCCTCATTAGCTGTGGTGAAACCAGCCTGCCTAGGTTGGGGGTGGCGAATAATACTCACGAGAGAGGGAAAACTCCCTCAGCTTAATACCTCGATGGAGAGAAAACTAAGGAACAGAATTTTTATGCCGCTTCCTGGGGATCGTCAGGGCGTCATTGGAGCCACTACTGAGGGCGACAGTATCCGAACTAGAGCTGATCAGGCGGGCTTCTGGCGCTCAAAATGCTACAGCTGATTCCATCACATTTACCCACTCGCTGGACCGAGCTTGGGAAGCCCCTCGCGCGATCTGAGCGTCCGCGACCAGAAAATATGCCTAGAAGGATGAAATGGAGCCGAGCTATGAATATAGCGGTAAACTAAGCCTACTTCCTGGCAACAAATATCGAAACTGATTTTACCCTTTACAGAGAGCGAATGTTGGAGTCATTGGAGGAATCTCATGCCTGAGGTGAATGTCTCTGCGCAAAGATTATCAGATCAAGTAAGAGTAATACTTAAACGCAAGTTTTTGTCCGTAGAAGAACTCAAGAATATAAAATGCAGCATTCGAAGGCAAGCAAACGAGCGGAATGACCTCTGGCAAACGCCCACTCAAGGACATGTTAAGGCTGAGGATATTTATGACATTGAGCGTAGCTCCTGGCGCATCGGTTACTGTTCCGAGCTGAGAGGGACAGCGAGAATGAAATTGGGAGCACCATTTCTGCTATACACATGAAGCTATCGAGGTCTAAGAAATTTAGCAAAGTGGAAGATAAATTTAAACGCCGAATTATCTCGGTGCTAAAGAACAGTCTAGCCGCCAAGTGCTACGAAAGGGTATAAACACTTGGGCCATATCCTCCCTAACTTATAGCTTTGGAGTCCTCCAATGGTCACAAACCAAACGTGAGGAGCTTGATCGTTTTGTTAGGACCAAGATGACGGCTCGCCACATGTACTCCCGAACACATGTGCGTCCACTGTTAGGCTTTACTTGTCAAGAAGGGGGGGGGGAGAGGCCTCATAAATTTAACGAGTTATGAGGCAGGAGGCTTCATTAAAAACTTAGTTTCTTAGCCACGAGACGCCTCTTTTCCAAAATATATGCCGGTTAGATACGAGGTAGACTGCCTTGAATCTGGGGAACCCTACTGGGAACATGCCCCCAGAGGAGAAGATGAGCTGTGCAACGAATGGGCCAGGAAAGAATTGCACGGAAGATTTTACCCACAGCTTAACTTCGGCTAATATCGACATCGACTACTCAACCAAATAACTGCAGCCTAGTAAACTATTCCCGAAAACCGATTTAGGACCAGGTCATATCTACAAGGGCATATCGCGGTTCATTCTAGGCCAAGATGTTCAGGGAGCATGCAGACTGTGCAATCAGACTATGGAGAGCATAGAGCATGCGGAGTACTAACACCGAAGGATTATCTGCAGATGCACGATAATGTTGCCAAAATTGTCTATTCAGCGATCAGGACTCTATATGATCTTTGGAAAAGTACTCCTTATTATAGATATAAGCCCCCTGAAATTCTTCAGATAAAGAGAATAAAGATTTATTGGGATACCCAAATGATCACATACAGATCGGTTCCCAACATCAGGCCTGACATTCTTGTGCTAGATCTCGGAACGAAGACCGCTAAAATAGTTGATGTAGCGATCCCCTTGGACGAGAATTTGCAAAAAACGCGCGAGGAGAAAATCAGAATGTACCAAAAGCTGGGCATTGAGTTAAAACAGATGTATGGGCTGGAGAGGGCCAGGAGGAGCCTGTCTCAGAAGGAGGAGAAGGAAACGGGTACTCTGCGACCTGGGGAGGTACTAAGGAAAAAAGAGAGGAGGGTTCACACACTAGACAATCGAGCCTATGGTGGTTGCGGTGCCGGGGTATAGCCTACCCGAGGTTTTAATCTAATCTAATAAAGCATATACCTCCAAGTAATTATTTTCTGTTATTTCCATTTTAGAAACAACATTAGCGGCTTCTTCAACTAAACAAGCTTTCAAATACTGGAAGTTTTTTTTTTAAGGCGCATCAAGATCTATGGTCATTGGAGCCCGGAGCCTTCTCAGTGCACTGTCGGTCTCCGGACAGTGTTGTCTCGTCACAGACTACACCGTCCATTACTGGACAGTGAGCTGTAGAGGCTCCTAGGAAGAAAAGGAAAAATTTTGTATTCTTGTCAATGAACTTTTGATTGACTTTCGTTTAATTCGAAGGGGATTTAAACTCACCGTGAAAGATAAGAATAAAGGAATGAGTAATAAACAGAATGAGATATAGTTAAAGTGGAAGGCTCAACCAATCTGCCTTGCATGCAGTTATACTTGATACCTCATAAATACGGGTCGAATGTAGATTTTGTTTTGTGTGTTGCGCTGTTTTTTATTTCACAAATGGGACACTGCAGCTTTGAATGTTGTTAACTGGAAAACAATGGACTGTGCACAATAACATGAGTATGTATGTATATGTATGAGCATGAATAATATATATGTAAATAAAATCTGGTGCGAAACACTCACACAACTTTCTCTTACTCCAGTTCTCCAAATTATAATTGACAAATTTTATAGTTTTTGTACCAAATTTAATGAAATTCGTCGAAAACTGAAAAAACTGTTTAGTAAAAGCGCACTTCCGGTCTACTAAATTTCTTGAAACAGGGAATTTTGGCCATCTATTTATTTCTAATTAATTTTGTTTGGATGATAGAATTAATCAGATGTATCTGTTAGTTGGCTGATCGGCCAGGGGTATCATAAGAAAACACAAAAAAATTTTTTAAGTGTTTTTTATTAATAACCCGACGTTCGACAAACATTGTTTGTCATCTTCAGGGGCTATCTTAGAATCGGAAAAGTTTGTATGCTCTATTACTACATGTTCAATTATGACACTAATAGAGCAAACAAATTTTCCGATTCTAAGATAGCCCCTGAAGATGACAAACAATGTTTGTCGAAACGTCGGGCCATTAATAAAAAACACTTAAAATTTTTTTTTGTGTTTTTCTTATGATACCCCTGGCCGATCAGCCAACTAACAGATACATCTGATCATTTCTGACGGCCAACAATTGCTACAATTTGGATGATAGAATTGTATAATCCAACTATGATAGCACTTAAGAGAAAAACATAGCCCCACACCTCCCCCAAAGTGCCCTTAAATGAATTTTCCCTGAGAAATGTTTCTAATAAAAGTTGTAGCTCTATGTATGTGTAGTTGATTTACCAAGTTTGAAGAAAATCGTCAAAGCCTTTTTTGAGAAAATCGCAAAAAAGTAAAAAACCCAACTAGTAAAGTGGTACTTCCGATTGAGGAATTTTGACAGATAACGAACTGTCAGATCCCATGGTGATACCTAAACGGAATATCAAGTTTCAACTTTCTATGGTTTTTCATTTTTGAGCTATGCTGTTTACATACGCACCCACACACACGCGCGCAGGCCATTTGCTAAAAACCACTTTTTTGGACTCAGAGGAGCTAGAAACGGATATTTCCGATGAAAACTCGATATCGAAAATTTGACACGATTACAATACTCCCTCTTACTAGGAGTAAGAGAAAGTAAGAAATTATTGAAAAACATTGTCTGATTGCTTTGCCTGGTACACACTAACAATTGAATGTAAAACGAAAACTAATATAATATTCACTTGATTAAATAAAAAGTATAAGTGGACTATTGATAAACTTGCCCAGAGTAACTTATTTTCATGGTATTAGTGAAATAAATTTAACAGGCATCCTATGCGGCCAGCTTTCATCACTGGACATTGTAGGCCCAACAGGCGCTTGAGAAAGCTAATCCTAGAAAGACGTATACCTTGAAGCATGCTGCAGATAATATGAACAAAAATTGCCATTTCACACTCGTCAGTTAGATAGATCCTATTACTCACGTTTTGAAATGTTAATAATAATTGGTGTCCAAAATTCAGGTGACAACATCTAGGGGCACTCTGCCCGCTGCCACAAGATTATACAAAGCGTGTTCGGGTAAGGCATTAAAGCAACCGTGTCACTCAAGAAACCTGATGAGATTTATACTGAATGTGGGGCTCAGAGAGCTCTGCTCTTACTACGAACACATTTTGGCTAGATATTAATTTTTATTCCCTTTGCTGTTAAATTTTATTTCACTGTACATCCAAAGTTCAGGCGCCCTAATTGTCTCATCAAGGGCTGATAGAATTCCTGAAGTTAGATAAAAATATTTGCGTTTTCACTGACTGATCAGCAGAGAATTATTCACAATTTTTGAAATGTTACTTCACTGCTCTCCCAATTATGAATTATCTAAGACGATTGACAATCTTCTCCAAGACAGAAAAAAAAATGCATTCTCATTTTGCGAAATGTTAATGCACTTGTTTTAAAATTCCGACGACCTTACGTCTAGGTGGGTCTGGGAACTTAGTTTGTGACCGAATGAGCGTAATTAATGCTATTCTAAGTTTTTCGAGATTTTTTCGATATAGGAATTCAGGGGTGCGTTAAAATTGGTATACTAAGTGAATATACATAGTCATATCGTTTTTGTTTTAAACTTTTATCTGAAAAAAATGACTAAGTGAATATATATGTATAGTCACATCGCTTTTGTTTTAAACTTTTATCTGAAAAAAATTATGTTAAGAGAGCTGTGGTGATGCTTGGACTTCCCCTCAAAAGATCCATTTAATTATACTTGACGTTTCCAATAATAATAAAGGAAAATAAAAATTTAGTGAAAATTCCATGTCGAAGGAAAAGTTGTCAATTAGAAATACACGAATAAGAGAACGTTGTGTGATTGTTTCCAAAGATTTTTTTTTTTTACATCAATTTATTTAAAATAGATATTTTGAAAAGTACAGACATTTCTCTAAAGTATGACTATAGAGATCTGTTGCCCATATGATAAGAAAACAAATGTAAACATTTCAAATTTTAACCATTTTTTTTGCCTAGAATTAGACGAAGATTTAAATCTCTTTCTTCTTGTTCATTTTGCCGTAAAATTTATTTATTTGTGATATATGTATGTATATATACTTTACATTTCAATTTTTATTTTATTTATTAAACGTTATATTTGTAGTTTTTTAAAGGTATTTTTACCAAAATTACATGAGGGATATTTCAAGAATTAGGTTGTCATGTTATAGCTTCGTTGTATTGGCTATTTGTGGTTGTTGTGTGTATGTCTGGAATGGTGCTAACGCTCGTGGCCAAGGGGTTAGATGAACTAGAAACCGGAGTGTTTTTATGTTTAAATTTAAGTAATGTTCAGGATGTTTAAATTATAATTGGAAGTGTAAATTTTAAGTTTCTATAAATTATTTAGTTCTTCATAAGTAGATTAGCATTTTGTAAGTAATTCATTTATACCATTGATACAACTATTATGGACGTCAAAACAAATCAATAATTGTAATTGGTAGATACGTAGCATTCATATAATTTTTAATTTAATGATATTAGTGATTTAAATTCAATGATTTATGGGTTTTACATATCACCTAAATACTAATTTAATTATTTTTATTCAACAGGAAAAAAAAATTATTGAATGTCTTAAAATACGAAGTTCCTTATTTTGCTAGAGCTATAATAATTAAAAAAAAAAAATGAATGAATATAAGAATAAATGTGCAAATATTATTGATTTATTATAAAAGTGTTATATAACTTCAACTTTCAGCCAAGGACACAATGATAGAAACGCTCCACTTTCTTTCTGAGATCATTTTAGTTTTGGGACCTAATTTAAATAGGAACCCGGAAATAAATCTGAAAGCTAATAATAAGAAGTGATTTAAGATAACATCAATAATATTTGACTAATGTATTACATTCTCCGTTTCAGTTTGCTGAATATCCCTTCAGGAATGCAAAATGCATGTTTCAGCTTGCCATATTACTTAATTTTCAAGTAACTCTAGATCAGAATTTTGAACCACACATTCATTACGCTGCAGCTGATTATTGGGAAAATCTATATATATTAATCTACCACTTGTATTTGAAACATTTTCATGAAAAAAAAGTAGATCTGTTGGGGCTTTGGAGAACTTTGAACTGCTATTACAAGTTTATCTGGGGGCAGGCTGTAGTCATATTCATGCTGCATCAAATTGATTTTCTGGGGTACAGTAGCGTTATGCTTTTATCTAAAGTTTTCTCTTAGAGGTTTTACCACCTAGGTAATAATAATAATAATAATAATAATACACATTAGAAGCATAGACAGAATTCGAAATTTTAAGAAAATCTGTTGGGAAGTGAGATTTTACAGATCAAGTTTTTGAGATTTTGGAATTTTTCGGATACGGTTACAACGATTTTCTTTGAACTTGGAATGCTTGCTGCATTGATGCAAACGTTTCACTTTTATTTGAAACATTTTTCTGAAAAAAAAAATTTAGAGGATTTTGGAGATCTGTCAGTTAGTTTTAATTTAAATTGCACAAGCTTATTGGTTTTGAAACAAAGCGTTCCACGAAGGCCGCTCAGGTATACAAGTAAAATCCCCAACTTTATTTTTATGCTCAGCCCAACTAAAACTTGTAACGTTGCAATTTTAAAGAAAATGTCTTCTTTGTTATTAATTAGAGTAAGAGAAAGTCGATTGAGTGTTTCACACCAGATTTTTGTTTATTTAAACTTTGTTATAACTACACAAAGATTACCTAACGCATTTTTTTTTAAACAGTTTTCCGAAATATTTATTACAGCTGGGTCATTAGCTTGCCTTTAATTTGACCATTTGGCACATTTAAGTATAAACAGTTTTGCCATGTACACAAAATTTCCAAGATTGAAAATCAAAGTCGTGTAAGGTTACATGCCCTTTTTTTGTGAATATCTATTTTGTGAGTGTTCAGGGGATTCAAGATAGTAAGCTTTCCACCAAAATAGCATTTCACATTTCACAATATTGGGTGGTTCCAAGTCTTCTGATTTACAGTTACTCCTATTAAAATTTAATATGTTATAAAAATTCTAAAAATGAGCACATTTATAAATTACACTTATAGAATTGTAGTGAGAAAGTCTTGTGAGATAACAGATTATTTAGATTTTTGATTATGCCCATTGTAATATTTTTTTTTTTATGTTTCACAGTCATAAAGAAAACAAAATTAGAGGAAATGGTTTCATATGTGAATACTCTTGGGTCATTTGAGCCTGAGGACTTCGTTACAGATATGCTTAATGAGAGGTCACCAGATCAGCCACCATGTTTACGTGGAGTTGGCTGTAGCCGAGCGACTACTCGTTGTTACGAATGCGAAGAATTTTTATGCGATTCATGTGTAAGAGCACATCAGATTTTCAATTTAACGAAAGATCATTTAATAGTACATATTAGAACAGGAAGTCCTATACATTCATCGCCAATAAGCATACCTTGCGACTCTCATACTAACGAATTCCTAAAATTTTACTGTGATATATGTAGCACTCCAGTTTGTCGAGATTGTACTGTGGGAGACCATAGAGGACATACTTTCTCATATCTTCAGGTAATTTTTGTTTAAGTTCTTTCTTTGTTTGATATATTCTGAGTGTCTTTGTAACTAAAAAATTTCATTTTTAATTTTAGGACGCTGTGGAATCCGCTAGAAGCTCTAGTTTACGTCTATTGTCTGAAGCAAAAATTAGTTCTCAGGCTTTAAAGGAATCCCTAACACTTTCACAGAAAGTTCTCGAATCTCTTACAATTCGTGTCCATGCGGTAGCACAAGATATTCATGATCATATAAAAAAGTTTCAGGATGCTTTGGTTGAAAGAGAACAAGTCCTCCTATTGAAACTTGAAAAAATAAGACTGTCCAAAACAAAATCTATAGAACAGCAAGTTGATAGAATTAAAACAATGCTAACAAGTGTAACACATACATCTGAAATGCTATCAGAAATTATAGAATCCGGGAATTCTATTGAAATATTAAATGCTAAAGAATGTGCCTTTGCTGAATTTAGAAGAATGAGATCATTAAGAAATGCTATAACACCAGTTGATGATAAAGTATTATTTACTCCGCCAGATTCTGCTGTATTAGTTGCACTTTCTAATATAGGTATGTTATAATTATTTATGCAGATCAAAGTAACAAATATTAGAGTATTCATGAAAATAAAAAGTTACTTGTAACTTAGTTCGTCACTCATGGTAGATTAAGCGCATTTTCCCAACTTTCCAGGAAATTTCTTAGAATCATTTCTTAAGTAGAATAAATACTGTTCTGTAAAACAGACGTTCATTTGGAGTCCAAACATTAAGCTTTCCTCGAAATTACTATTTATCCGGTTCATGTTAAAATTAACATCATATTAAAATTCATCATATTGATTCTAAAATTCCAGATAACCGGAAATGTGACTACTGAATGGATTTTTTTTATTTTATTTATTATTTTTCGAAAACTGCTCAAATGAATTTGTTTGGTATAATAACTGAACAAATGTATATTAACTTATTACTTTAGAGATTGGGGGGTGATGTATGTAAGTATAACTATCCGTTTACCAATTCCAAATTTGAAAAGCAATTTTTGTAACAACGTTTCTCTTACTACAATTCTCACAATTCTAAAAGACAAATTTTCTTCAGACTTAGCTATTCTTACTATATACATGTACCCACCAAAACACTCTAAATCAATTTTCCATTAATATCATCGTTGCTTTTGTAATTTATCCCCTGCAAGTGTGAAAGAAATTTTTAATTTATAACTATAAGAATTGAGTAAGAGGAATCGTGAAAATGTTCACAAAATTTTTTTTTTTATTTTTATTTTTGACGCCTTTTTATAATTTTAAAATATTGACCATTTTGTGATTTATTGGAAAGCAGTAAATCGAACCATAATTTTTGCAGGAGACGTATCAGCTCTTCCACAGCCCATTGGAGATGGTATCCGTATGTCTCGGCTGACTTCTCCTCTTCCACCGCCAGCTTTGTCTTTTTCTCCAGAAATTGATCAAAATTTAAGTAATCACTGTGCAAAACTATCCATAACGCCACGGATTTATAAAAGCTTTTCAGAATCATGCTTTCCACAATTGATTATTGGTTCAGAAGGTGAAAAAGATGGACAACTATGTAGACCATGGGGAGTAACATCTGATCACGAAGGCAATATCATCGTTGCTGATCGCAGCAACAATAGAATACAGGTTTAAGGATGAAATTATAAAGATTTCTGTTATTATCAATTGAAAATATCCAGACAAAATTTTAGTTCATTGTTGATTTTTGTTTTTAGGTGTTTCGAAGTGATGGGACATTTGTTAGAAAATTTGGATCGCATGGCTCAGAACCAGGTTATCTTGACAGACCAGCAGGTGTTGCTATAGATCCGCTTGGTCGAATTGTGGTCACAGATAAGGATAATCATAGGGTCCAAGTATTTACTGCAGAAGGCCAGTTTGTATTCACATTTGGTGAAAAAGGCTCAAAAGTTGGCCAGTTCAACTATCCGTGGGATATAGGTGTTTATAAGAGTTGTTTAATTAAAAGTCGCATTCAATTACACAGTCAGATTGAATGATTTTTTTGGTTTGTTCAATTTTTAGCTGTTGACTCCAGAGGAAGGATTGCTGTATCCGATACAAGAAATCATAGAGTACAGTTGTTCACCCTTGATGGGACTTTTTTGTGCAAATATGGGTTTGAAAATACAGCTAACATGGTCAAACATTTTGATTCACCCCGAGGAGTTTGTTTTGGGACAAATGGATGCGTTATAGTTACTGATTTCAACAATCATCGTTTGGTTGTGATTGATGCCAACTTTAAAAATGCCCGATTTTTAGGAACTGAAGGTTCTGGCCCTAAACAGTTTTTAAGACCACAAGGTGTTGCTATTGATCAACAAGGCAATATAGTAGTAGCTGATTCTCGAAACAATCGAATTCAGGTAAGCTTATTAATTTTTTTATTTGTTTTTTTATTAGCTACTCATGCAGGCTATTCCTTCCTAATTTTGTACAGAACAAAAATTATTATAAATGAAGACCTGAATTGATTTTCCTTAATGCAACACGTTTTCTTTACACAACAACGCTAATCATTACCTAGATGATTTTCTTTTTTAAAAAAATTCTAAAGCCAAATTTTTGCGGAATATTTAGATTTTCCTTTATATTAATTTTGTTTTTCGAAATAAAATGTAGTTTTCACTGATATTCAGCAAATCGCTTTGCTTTAACACACTGAGGATGGTAACTTCGGTTAACCTAGGATATGGATGGTCAAATGACCCCATAGTTACTTACTTTTACCTTAAAGGAATTAAATTTTAACGGAAATACATATTTGAGGCCCGAAAAAAGTGTTAAGCGATTATAAAGATTTTCTTTAAAAGTTTTTTCTTTGTAGATTAAGAAACTTCACATTTTTGCTAATGTTTTGAAAATATAAATTTTCTTCATCAGTGCTCCTTGCAAAAATCAATTATTTTACAATCAAATAATTAAAACTGCAGTGAATAATAAACTATCTTCTACTAAAAACTGTGTAAAGTGAAAACAATAGATTACCTGACGTATTTTTCAATAGGGAAGGGAATAGCTAAGTGGTTAGCGTACTGGACTCGAACCCGGGTCCTCCGTGTGGGAGTCCAGTATGCTAACCACGTAGCTATAGATATTCCTTCCTTTAATTATTAATTCTATTAATTATGTAAAGATATAATTGATTTATTGCGTGGTTGTGGGCGTGTGGCTGCTTAAGGTTTCTATTTATTTTATTTTTTCGGTTCTTTTGTTAGTGTTGTGTTTGTTGTTGTTGTTGTTTCTTTTTGGATCTGTGGGTTGTTGTAGGGTACTGCCAGGGCTTTGTTGTTGCACAAGCTTAGGGACCGCCCGAATGGTGTGGAGAAAGAAAACAAAATTAATTATATAAAACCATTATTGAAAAAACTTTTTTGACAGCTTGTAACATCTAAATGCATATATATGTAGATAGATAGATAGATAAATTTATTGTCTTCAAATTATTTGTACATCGTTTGCAAACAAGGCTCGTCCTTTCACAATATATTGAAAAGTACATAAAATTAAAATGAATGTCAACAATTTTTTTTATATTAACAAACACATACGTATATCACAATTCTATTTTATAATTCACTTAATTTATGTCGTTGATCATTTTAGTAGTCATTATTCCATTGTAAAATGATTGATTCTGACGAAGGAAATATATATTTCCGAAACTTTAGCAAGAATGTAAAGTTTCTTAATCTACACTGACAAAAGCATATTTTATTGTGAAATAAGTAGCGGTCGATAACAACTCTATCATTTTCTTTTAACTTCGCATATTAATAACAGATTTATCTTTCATTTGAAATATTTTTCTAGAAAAATTGATTTGAATATTGCATTACATGTTAGTATTCCTCACCCAAAAAAGCATTTTTAACTTTTCTCGATACTTTTTTTTCTACAGGTATTTGAAGAAAGTGGGAGTTTCATATGTCAGTTTGGCAGTGCTGGTAAGGAACCTGGTCAGCTTGATAGGCCTAGTGGAATTTGCACGACACCTGAGGGCAGAATTGCTGTGGTAGATTTTGGAAATAATAGAATCCAAGTTTTCTAATGAGATTTAAATTTGATATCACATTTATTTCATTTTTCTTTTTTATTTTAATTTACTATATTGTTTGTTTCTATAATATATTGTGACAGATGACAGCATAACGAAGTTCATCTTTAAATGTTCAGGTTGTTTTTAGTATTCAGATACTTGGAAATGTAATTTTAGTCTAGGGACCAGGATGTTGTCCTTAAGATGACTTATCGAGATGAAAGTTTGGAATATATTATAATTATTATATGTAAATTTGATTTAATGGACATATTTTTCAGGAGTATAAAATATAACACAGAAAAAAAGTCGTTCTGAATTTAAAAAGGATGACTCACCATGATAACCAAATGGATTGCATTTATTGTGTAAGTATAAAAAAAATATCTACAATAATTTAAATGTCTTTTTTACAATATTATTTCAATAAACCGGTTGATGTGATTTCACTTTACTTTGATTTCATTTGCAAAGGTATTTTTGTTATTTACTGAAGGTATACTTAAACATTTTTAGCTTTACAGCCTTTTGTTTATCCAGTATCAAAATATTAAGTTTGCTTATAAAACAGTATTGAAAGTTTTAGGAGTCTATAAATATTATTTAAATAGATAATAATTTCTTATTTAAAAAATACGTTTTACATATTCAAAATATGAGTTGATAATTAGAATTAAAACTCAACCCCGAATTCCATTTGCGAATTTTTCGTGAAAGTATGTCATCATGACACAGAAGGTATCATAAATTATGCATCTCAAAAAAAGCATGCCAAGAATTTTTAGTATCCAGAAAAAGGAAAAAATATTTAAATTTTATTTCGTATTAATTTTATTCTGCATTTGCAGTTTAAATTTAAAACAATGGGGGTTTCAGTAACCTCAAAGAATAAGTTCTTGTACTTAAAATTTAAGCCTTCGTAAAAAAAAAAAAAACTTTTGCAAAATGAGGAATCACATAAAAAGCTTAATGATGCTTGATAAGTTTATTCTACTGTTTTGTTATTTAAAATCAGTGTATCAGTTTGACTTTGTTGAAGTGCACAAATAGGCATTTATTGACTTGTAATTTTTATTTAATTTAATATTTTTTTTTTTAATTTACAAAAGAATGCTTGGATATGTCTGCCACATTTGACTTTTTAAGCAGTTAATGAATAAATAGTATTATATCATTAAAATTAAATCTTTGAGAGTGTTATATACATTACAAAATCTTGTATAGCTGTAAAACGACAAGATTGTGATTTTTAAAACGCCAATTTTTCGAGGCTGAGATACCTATCGCGCCCCTTTATTTAAGAATACCTGATATATTTTTTTTATTTGTTCTATTGATATCCAAATATTTTATGGAATACATTACAGATGGGGGGGAGGTTTGATAAATAGAAAAAAATTAAAAGTAAAAAGTTAAAAATATGAAAACAAAAAATAGTTTCGTAAAACAGATCGTACAAAACTGACAAAGACCAAAATAAGACGGAGATACAAACTGATAAAATAATAGTATAAGCAATAGAGGAATTAAATAAAATAAAAATAAGTCCAGTTAAAAATTTAAAGAAGAGATAGTATATACTTAGTATCTATTGGGGACAAAATTTAATTTGCTTAATATTTGAGTTAATTAAAAAAATGTAAACATTTACATTTTTAACCACTAGGCTGGTTGCACCCAAAACATGATTGATGTTGAATGTTTTTTTATTAGTTTTTAAAAAAAATATGTGGCAGTTTATAACAAGCAATCATTTTGTAATATTATATTCAATTTTACTTAATATTTTGTTTCTGGTAAAATTAAAAAAAGATCTGTCCTATGGACCATTGAACTGTAAGACTTGGAATACTGTGATATTTACATTTTTTAGAGCCTCCCCTCAAAAAATAAAAATAAAAATATACTGTTTTCCCGTAAATGTTGAAGTCCTAGTCATTTTTTCTTTTTTTTTTTTAAATAATCTTCACCGCAAATAACAATACCCCAAAAATTGGTATATTAATTCTAATCCTTGGATTTTGAGGTGCAAGGTAATTAAATTTTCTTCAATAAAAATTGTATAATCAGTATTTTTCGGTCATCTCACAAGTAATGTCTTTTTTTTTTTTGTTCTGGTATAAAAAATAGAAAAACTAGTCATTGTTTAGACAGATATATTTTTGCCCCGCTTCTTTCCATCGTACTTTTAAATTTTCTATTTCTTTTCTTTAAACAACTTTTTCGGTTTCGGCGCATCAACAGCTCTTGTCATTATCGCTCTTAGTCAACTATAGCCCGAAAAATTGTTGAACTGCCTTATCTGACTCTTCTGGGGAATCCATTCGCAGATATTAAAAGAGTACTGAAGACTTCCAAATAGAAATGTATATTAAAAGACCTGAGAAAAAGCGTATATGGCTCATTGTCGCCCATCAGAATCAAAGTGAGAGGTTTAAATTTCCTGCAGGTTTTTTGCAAACCATTCACTAATGTAGCCTTTAACATAAATTTCCACCATTTATCGTATATAAAGCCGCATTCCTATCTGATAGACCTGAAACCATCATGAAACATCCTATTTCTGTTTTAAAAAAAAGAACGCAGAGGTTACGCGAATGGAGACATTCGCTGACTGAATGACTCATAGCGGAAAATAAATTGTCACATAGCGTTTACATTTAGAAGATTATCTGTTGAGCGAATACAAAACAAGAGTTGCGAAGAAATCTAATCAAATTTAGAGTCTAGTTATCAAAGACAAAGGTAAATCCTGGTCATGTTTGATCTGTAACGTACTGCAGACATTTATTAAAAAATACCTGACGCAATGAACGTGTTTTTTGCACGAGTTATTACTCACTTATCTAATCGCATGCAAATAGTAGACTATAAATCGCTCTAGATGCAGTTCATGGTCTCCTGCCTGTAATTATTCTTTGAATTTTGTGGCCTTTTCAACTTAAGAGTTCAATGAGAATGCATACACAAATCTACCGAGAACTCCTTGGCGGCCCATCGGCCGGCCACCTCCGATCTTGATTAACTGGCTTTTGAAGGTAAATAGTAGTTTAAAAAAAAAAGACTACTTTTTGGATGACCTGATAATCTTTTATTCTATTTATTTTAAGTTTTAATACTAAAAATAGTTTATGGTTTCTTTTTTTTTTTCATTAGAATTGATTTCTGGTTAACATTTTGTGTTTATATATTATATATATGTATTATATATTATATTATTATATATATATATATTATATATAATATATATATGCACAAATATATAAATGTGATTTGATAAAATTTATTTCTTTACTTGGTTCTTATTTTAATTTTTGGTTTTTATTAAACTTTTCCAAGCGCTGATTGCTTAAAATTGATTTATTGATTGCTTCTAAATTGATTTATTTACAAGTATTAAATACTTGACATATTTCAAAATTAAAAATGATCAAAGTCCTACCCTGAATTTTAGTTTTGTTGAAAAAAAAAAAGAAAATGGTAAATTACGAAAATGTTTAGTACATTTCATGGCTAGCGTTTTATATATATATATTTTTATTTTTCAAAATAGAAAAATGGATAGTAAAAAACCTTTTATAGGCAATTTTACGGGTATTTTATTGATGGAAATGGATAAGACTGAATTTGTTGATTGTAATTAATGAGACTGAAACCGTTAGGTTAAAATAAATATTTATTTCAAGGTTATTTAAAATAACAAAGGAAACCTTGAAATTAAAAAATAGACATAACTATATTAAAGTTAGTAAAATAATATAGAATAAATTTTTAATTGAAGTATTAAATAAATGAAATACTAGTTATTAATAACATCCAAAAATAAAAAAAAATTAAGACTGAAAGTTAATGTGATTTTTTTTTATTATTATGAAAGTTACTTTGCGCTTCCATGTTTATTGTATTTGTTATTTGTAGTTTAAGATTAATGTATAATAACTTTCTAAAGGAATAAGTCATTTTTCTATATTTATTTCGTTTTTTTCTACTTTACATATATTAGTTTTATATAAGTAAACGTTAGTAGTTTTATTATTATTACATCTGTGTGACTAGATTTAAAAACAATATTTGTATATGGAACTACCTCTGAACTGAGAGAGTATTGTAACAATATTTGCTAAACTTGTTCTGTTTTTATCAATAATTTTGCCTTCTATGCAAACTCCAACGTGGAATATTTTAATAAGTCAGTTTATAATTTTAATAGGTCAGTTTTCTTGATATATAAGGCAAACTTAAATCAGCATCCTTTTTTTCTCTCCTTCATTATAAGCTGGTTCAGCTCATATTAAAGTGAATATTGTTTCCCCTGACTGCTTTAACTCTCCTCACATTTTTCCCTCCATGTGGCTCAACTCCAAAATTTTCATGATCAACCTAATTTTCTACATCATATTAACATAATCAAAACTATTACAATGATGTTTTTTAAGCACCCTTTTCTTGACTTGCATAATGTCCCGATTCACTAAAATAAATAAATAGGTTAATAAAAATAAATAGGTTATTTTAACTGTTTCTGTGAATACAGACTAATATACAGCATTGATTTATGGATTTTTAGGGAAATCCACCTATATATAACCTTAAGCAACTCCTACTTTTCTCCAAACGATCGGTCAGGACATTGTCAATAAATAGATACACTGGATTTTTCCTTTATAGAGGCTGTCTCATGTAAGCAGTGCCATTACATTGAATCAAAAATTCATAATATTTAATAATGTGCATTATAAATGCGTCGCCTCATTCTTACTGCCTAGCAGTCCAAAAGGCTGTTGTGAGACTTCAAGCTCTCTGTATTTTGAAATTCTAGTGACTTTTTTTTTTTTTATGAATTCAGAACTCATTCCTCATGATTGTTGGAATAATTTCCAACTCTCCACATGGAATACGCTCCACTTAGACTATTTAACATATTCTCGCGTGTTAAAAATATGAAAATAATATGCAACCTAAACCGATTCTTATCACACTTTGTGACTTAGTACTATATAAACTGCTGTAGAAACGTGTTGACATGTTGACAGTGAGAAGCATGAGTTTTCAAGTTTTTTCATTTATGGATCCTTCTTAGGGAAATTGATTTACCACTGATCTCCTTGGGTATAATATGCAACCCTTAATCGGGCAAAATTCAGGAATATACTCCTTTGGGACAAATGAAGAAAAAACTTTCTACATGATTAAACGCTGCAAATGTTTGAACCACCTTTGTCACATTTGTTTAAAAATTTGTCATTTTTAAAAAAAAATTGTTTTGAATAAATTTGTAATGTATTAATTTTATACTGAGCTTCACCAGAAAAAGGATTTATTGGGAGAAATTCCTGGAATGTAAGACTTTAAGCTGTTTGTGTTTCAGTTTTGCCCTTCCGAGTTAACTTGAAAAGAAGCTCTTTCATTGCTATGTAGTCATTCTCATATCGCATGAATGACTTTTGTTTTATTCTACTTTTATACCAAAATGTAAATATAGTTTTGCCAATATATAAATGTAGCTTTCAAAGTTGAACGATTAAAAAAATACAAAAGTAAAAAAATGCCTGTTTTTCTTATATTTGAGCTCATTATTCTCCAAGAATAATTTTTAGATTTACTACATAGGACTTTTGTTTTGTCTTCTATGACTTAAGAAATCTATCCCTGTCGTTCAACCATTTTATCCTGAAACACTTTTTAACATACATCTAAAAACCTCTTTTGCTTATCAACCCCCTATATTTTTACGTCAACATTTCATCGAGGCCGTAGGGAACTAAGGGTGTAGAGCAAGTTGCAGTTGCCTTGAGATATCCTAATTCGATTGAAAAGTATGGTTTGTATTAGATCGGCTGTTTTGTACAAAATTTTAAATCACTCAGCAGCGTTTTAATCCGTTCATTTATATTTTTATTCTGAAAGACCCATATTATAAATGTATTTGATAATTCATTCTTTGATTAATATATTAATTTTTGTAGAATTCGATTAGTATACAATGCTGTTAATAATGCGCCTAAACTATTTTATTATATTTTTTCTATTGTCAAAAAGTTTCTTCTTATTATGATTGCCTTTAAATAAGAATTAATATTTTTTATTTGTATTTAATATATTTTTATCATTTTTATTAAATATTGGTACAATTTATAAGTTTTTAATTGATAAATATTGTCTGCCTAAAAGAATGAACAAAAAAATTATAAAATTTTAGAATTTTATAATTCCTTATTGTGTTCATGAAAATATTAAGAATTAGTTTCTAATTTTACTAGAATATCACAGATTTATTAGAATATCACATAGTGTGGTAGGTATTAAAAAAAAACAGGAAGTGTATTTATTAAATTTGCCTGGTTGTTGCTTTTGATATGTTCTCAAAATATGTTTTGTAAAAAAGATTTGGATAAATAGTGAATGTAAAAAAGGTAGTTACAAAAAAAAAAATGTACATTGTAGTAGATTTTGAAAAGTTAGTAAATTTGCGTGGACAAGCCTAGAACTCAGTGGCGGATAAGGTAAATATTTTAAGATTGATGTCCATTAAAGGAAGGGAAGGCATTTTTTTTATGAATCTCTCTCGCATACTATACTGAAGTTCCAGAAGATAGAATTTGTTAAACAGTTTAGGGATTGTAACATAAATAGTTGTTTCATTTGATGTCATCGAAAATTGAAACCATTTAATGACTACAAAATGAAACAGGCAATTTCTGTTCAAATCACGGATATTTTCCAGCCTAATGTCAGGCTTTGTCCTGCCCAAAGTTTTTTCCTTATTCATATTTTCACCTGATAGTAAATTTTATAATAAGTTTAAATAATACATATAAACGAAACCCTCTCGTTGGAAACTCCAAATTTAGTCATTAAGGAGATCATCGTCACAGACCTCTGCTCTATACGCCTCAACACGTTTTCCATCCTACCTCCATTATCTCCCTTAACTCCTCATTGTTTCTCCTCTCCAATCTAGAACTTCCTGTGATCTCCCAAAATTCATTTCCGTAGGAAGGAATTTCCATTCCTCTAGACCATTTCCATCACTAAGGCTTCGAGCCTCGTCTTCCCGTCTAGAATTGCTTTACCCTGGTGGAAAATGAGTAGGAGGTATATTTTACACCGTATTTTATATTTATTGTATATTTTAATTTTGTGTTTTTTTTTTTTGTATTCCCACTCACTGCTTTTCTGACAATCGCTTATCTTTACAAGAGAGAGATATTCAGAAATTGATATGGAAGTTTGGCTATCACAATGCTTTAAATGTCGATATATTCGTAATGTATCTTAGAAGTTGTGCGAGAAACTGAAACCCATTCACTCGAGGGAAGAAAAAAACCGTGTAAAAAGTTAAAACAGTGGAAAATTGAAATCCTATTTAGTCAGTTAATTTATTTCTAAAAACCAAGAAATTAACATTAATATGCAAACTTAATTTGCTTATGGACGTTTCTAGAATGGTTAAAAGTCAAATCGCAATTTGTGACAATATCAATTTGCAACCAGCGACTTGCAGCAAAAAAAAATTAACTGTAATTAAGATTTCTAATAATCCCGCCTATTGCCAGGAGCTCTCCCGCCTTCTCTCTGTAATCACATCCTCTTCTGCCTAGCTTAATCTGGATAAATCGAATATATATCTAGAAAGCAGATACATATGCTCTGAAAAAAAAATACCTGAGTCACGCCTAGGATTTTTTTTTTTTTTTGCCTTCATTCACTAAAACAGTCCAAATACGAGAATCGGTGATGTATTGCACAAAGTGCAAAATTTATCTGTGACAATACAAGCAGGCATTTATTGTAAAAAGTATAAGACTTAGTGGTAATTTTTTTTATACAGCTCAGCTGATATTTGAACTCAGATATTAAAGTATATAATTTAAATAAGATATTATTGCTCATAATTAAAAAATAAAAAAACATGTATACTTAATGCGGGCAATATTGGTTGCCTTTTTAAAAGACTTATTAGAAAGTTTTTGCGAAATTAAGCGCAACTTACATATATATTTTTCGTTTGATTATTTTTTATTTGTATATAGTGATAAATAGTAAAAAAAAAAACAACAAATACTAAATAGAAGGAAACAAGATTTGCTCATTGAAGTGTTGTATATTCTATTTTCTTAAGTGAAAATTTATCTTTTTAATAAGACAAAATTTAATTGACAAACTAAGATTCACATTTGGAAATAGAGGCTCAGTGGTAAAGTTAGTACAAGTGATGACAAAATCTTTTATGTTCTCTCTCAAGAAAATTGTAATTTTTTTTTTGTTTCACTATGCTAAGGCCGTATTTATGTGCCCCAGTATTGAAATCTGCTGTTACGTTTAGTACTTTTATGCTCTAACTTTGTTTTCAATGAACTACGGTAATATCAGTACCTAAATCTAATTAATTATTGATAAAATTTAATAAAATATTACATTACTTAGACTCATAACCCACTTAAACTTTAACTGGGCTCAGTTATTCATGAATCATAAAATTCATAACAGTAAAATTATCTTCAAATAAGCTAAAAAATTTGTTGGCTGGGGCCAAAGAAGAAACTTTTTATTTTTTAAAAACTTTCTTCTTTAGCCCCCGCTAACTAATTTTTTAGCTTGTTTAATTAACAATGGCCAAACATAAGTTATTTTAAAATTATCTTCATGTTATTTTTTTTTGTATTGACGTTTCGCCATACAGCCAGTGCTGAGTTTTAACTTCTACATTCTCAATAAAATGTCAGATACATATTTAATTTCTAACGAATTCGTATAGTAAATTTGAACTCAGATATTAATAGATGGATATCTTAGATGGATGCACGATTTGCATTCATCTGGGAAACAATTATTTGTTCATAATAAAATGGTGCAGGCAGAAACTTATTTAAGTAGCTCATTAAATAAATAGTTTTTAGGAGCAGATAATTGACCTATCGTTACAGTATTTTGAAAATTCTCTTTAACATTGGTATTAAAACTTGCTTAACTAAATTCTTACAGGCAGTTACATAGTGTTATTGCATCGATTAGTATTAGAATATGGAGTTCACCAATTGGCTTCTCAGATAAATTATTTGTTATTCAGTGGCCAAAAAAATGTTTGCCATTTAGTGATGTTACCTTTATTATTAGGGAATTTATTTTGAATAGACAAAGTTAAGAATTAGTCAACTGATTTGACACTAAAGTTTAACCAGATTCAGAAAGTAGAATTTAACGATTTGGCAAGTGCTTTGCTATGGACATATTATTCAAGCCATATATGTCCATAGCAGAATGGATGCATCACCAGGTATATAGCACATTTATGGGTCCAAAGCACAAATAGGAGATTTTGCATTTATTGCACGAAGTAGTGTAAATATCATTAGCTAGTGGTTCTAATTGCCGCGAAAAAATTGTGCAAAGTGGTACAATTTTGCGAGGAATTTTCAAAAAAAAAAGTTTTAAGTATTGTTTAAATCGATGAAGATTGTTTTTATTATTTAGAAGCTTAGAGTTTATCTCAATATGTTTGTATCACAAGTATTATTTTTCCTCTAGATAAACTTGCATTTCATATCAAATTTCCAGAATTTATTTCGTTGTTTTCTAGAAAAATTTGTACCACTTTTCCATTGAGCCTCATATAATATAAATTTTTGAAGTTATATTGATTTATTTATTTTGCCATACTGGAGGAATCCCATTTAGCGTAATGCCCATAGAGTTGTTTACTGTTATTTATCATTTTCAGCGAGCCCATAAAGAACACTTATTTTTTCTTTGTCTACAGCGGCCCACTTTCAAAACAGGGCTTTAGATTTCAAAGCACTTGTTTAAAAGAAAACTCACTTGAATAAAAGAATTTGAATTTAAAAGAATTAAAAAGAATCTTGTTTTATCAAGATTTACACACATATTAGGATGCTCTTAGTAGTTTCACACAACTGTTTTATGGGTTTGCTTAAGTTCGTATTCAAATTATTCAACAAATTCATATTTACACCTTAGGATAGGCACAATAAGATACTAATTGACTGGATTCCTTGAGGAATGAGATTCACCCTATTTTTCTAATCTACACTATGGGCTTACATTTACTTAGTTTATTTCTAATCAAAGCATGTCACAATTTGGATACACATTAAGATTTTATTAATTGTGTTATTAGTGCCATTATTTTCCCATGAAACGACATCTATTCTTTTTGATAAGACTCAAAGAAAATGATGAGTTAATTATATAGAAATATATCTTTTGTTACCATTTTGCTTTCATCTTTTAAATTTCATTTTTTGAGTTGTTAAAAATATAAAAAAAAAAAAAATAGAAGTTTTTTGAAGAATTTAGAAATGATGAAAAAAAATAATAAAATTCTTAAAAAATTTGTATTTCTGTTTTTTTTGTTTTTTTATTTTTTTTTATTTCTCATAACCAAATGTTTTATATTATACATTATTATATTTGTTCTTAGTAAACTAAAGTTCCTTTTAATTTTAAGTAATAAAGATTTTGAAAAAAAAATAATTAATAAAATTTATTATTTTGTCTAACAAACTGTTAAAAAAAAGTTTTTAAATTAAAAATATTTTTTTGTTCATTGTAAATTTTTTTTTTTTTTTAAATGATTAAAATAATATAGAAAAAGAAATAAAACCTTATTAACAAAAAAAAAAAAAAAAAAATCAATTTTTAAAAAAATTCATTTCAAATGAAAAATAAATTGGTAAAAATTTTAATAAAATAAAACAGTATAAAAATATTACTATACAAAAAAAAATCTATGGACATCTCATACTAATATTTTAAAAAATATGAGGAAATTTCCAATTAAAAACAAATTCTTTTAGTTGATTTTTTTTTTTTAGAACCATTTCTATTCGTTCTGTTTTTATTATTATTTTAAATGTACAGATAAATTTTGAAAACTGTGCCAATTTTTTTTTATATATTAGTAAAAAAATAAAAAGTTTGTAAAAAAAAAATTATATAAGTTTTTATTTTAAAGATTGACAATTTATAACAATAATTTTTATTATAATTAAATACTTTGCAGTTGTAGTATTTTCTTTCCTTCTTTTGTGAACCAACAATGTCTAGATAACATAGATTATCAGGAGTTATTACAACAGGAGTTATTACAACAAAAGAACAAAAATCTGGTGGAACACACCACTTTCTCTTAGTTATAATTAATTATAAAAGTGACAAATTTTCTTTGTCAACTCAAATTAAGTTGCCCTAAATATGAATTTAAAAAAAAATGTGGTGTAAAACACTCACACAACTTTCTCTTACTGCAGTTTATAAAATTGTACTTGACAAATTTTATGGTTAGTATACCAAATTTAATGAAATTCATCGGTATTTTTATGGAGAAAATCGCGACAACTGTAAAATTGTTCAGTAAAAACGGTTTACCAATTTTCTTGATACTCGGAATTTTGGCAATCTATTTATTTCTAATTAATTTTGTTTAGATGGTAGAAGGGTTATAATCAACTATGATAGCACTTCAGAGGAAAACATAACCCCACCCCTCCCCTAAAAGCCCCCTTAAATTAGCACCAGGAGAAATGTTTGAAATAAAAGTTGTAGCCTCCTTATATGTGTAGTTGATGTATAAAGTTTAACAAAAATCGTTGGAGCCGTTTTCGAAATAAAAAAAAAAAAAAAAAAAAAAAAAAAAAGCATTCAGTAAAGTGGCATTCCCGCCCGGTTCAACGATTTTTACGAAAAGCTTATTCTCAGGTTTAACGTAATATTAAGTTTCAACATTCTGTGATTTTTCGTTTGTCAAAGATTTAACAATCTTTTATAGTAAAACTTTTACATATTATGTAGTCATGATGGACATTAAAAATGAAGGATTAGTGAAGTAGACACCCGACCTTTAATAACGACCTCTGTAAATCTGTATTTTTGATGGTGTAATTATAAATAAAGGGTTTGGATATTTTGTAGAAGATGTTTACTGAGCATTTTGATACATTAATATTCAATTTATTTTTGAGTGACCAAGTAAATAATCTTTCATGAATAGTCTTGTCATGAAAACTTTTTCCGCATCAACACATGAGAAATTGAACATTATTTAAGGCATCTTTGATGTCATTGACAAACAAGAGAATTAATAAAGGTCCCAGATGGTACCCGGGACTCCAGAAGAGACAGAGAAGGTTTTTCATATCATAGGTTTATCATAAGAGAATGTCAGAGGTTAATGATGTTACTGGGAGTAAGAGAAAGTAATAAGCAGTATTATAAAATAAGGAGTGTCTTATCTTTGCGTATGCCTTGAGCCGTATGTACAACGTTTGTGTATAAAACAATAAATATTTATACACATATATGAACGTTTTATTGAATATTTGTTACAAAACTTGATTATGACTGTTACACTGCAGATAGAGAGTAGATGATCACTGTAGCATATCGACTACCTACTGATCCAGAACCGTTCTGAACAGTATCCAGTATAAAACGGACGCCTTTAAGAAATAGCTCAAAAGAAAACATACACTATACTTGAAAAAGAGAAGAGGTGCAGGCACGCCAAAGTAATCTTGGAGGACCCACTACTTGTTCATGCACTATGTATCTCCCTGGATGGGAGAAAAGTAAGCGGGTAAGGTAATGTAGGCTGGTAAGGATACCATCATCAGAGACATTTTCCGTGGTAGCCTGCTTCATTTTGTGGTCATCGACCGGTTTCGGGCGTTCGCCCATCTTCAGGATGCGTTTTTCAGACAGTGTGCCAACACAGACTCGTACAGAGACTTAGTTTCACACTAACTCTCTTCACCAACCACCACAACAGATACCATCATTTCAGGGCATTGCCGTCTAAGTAAACGTTTACACAATATGGACCTACTTTGGATCCACTCCGTTTACTTTCTTTATGAGTGAACATTATACACGTAATTATTTCACAGATTTGGCCCACGAACTCTGGTGTTGAACCAAGGAACGAATCTGCATCAGGACTTGGCACTGGAATTTATTTATTAACAATGCAGGGGGCTGATTTGAGACGAAATCTGGAGCACAAAGCATCTGTTTTCTTGGGAGGGTCCCCCCATTAAGAGAATAAGAATGCTGACGAATGACATGGCAAGAAAAAATTTATAGTAGTGCTTATATTAATTTGACATAGAGAAAACAGAATGGCTTTGCAGGTGGCGAAGCTAATTATTAATATGAAAATGAAGTTGCCATCACTGATATTTTGACTACTCAACAGGTTTAAAACAAATCTCACTGTGTTGATAATCGTCAGACTTCGTGTGTGGTTATTGTTTGTGTGATGATTTCTAATCAGTTTTTGATGTTTTAATTTATGTACGAACAACAATTTTTTTTGTGTAAGTTGGTGACATAAACAATAATGGCCAATGTAAAAGTGAGTGTTTCATTTTGATTATGTTTACATAATTGTAATATATATGATTGTAATTATTAAACATACTGTTGGATATTTTTATTAAGGTATGATTAATGTGTATTTTAAGAAGTATATAAAATGAAGATAGTTAAGGTGATGTAACGTTTTTTGAACCTGTCAGTGGTTCAATTGCTTATTTACACCCCGTTGATGGTTTTCTCATCTGTAAAATTAATTATTGCTAAAAACAGCAAATGGATAAATATTTTAGAAAAAATAAAGTAGATTTGAAGGCTTTTTTTTTTTAACTTTTAAGCAGAAATAACACATTTAACATAACATTTAGGCGTAAATAACAATAACCTTCTATCTTATAAATGTTCTTAGTTTTTCTTAAAATTGTATTAAAATCTCTGAGATTATTCATGAAACAAAGAGTTATGCTTTTTACATTTTTTAGAGTATTAAATCAAATAATAATAATAATATTTTAGTACAGTGCAGCTGAACGTCACTCTAAAAGCTAATTTGTCATCTACGAAAATTGGTTTTGAGTTAAATGTTTCTCTATTAAAAATGATAAAAATTCCTAATTTTAACATTATGGATGTCGGAAATGTCTCTATTGAGCATGTTTTCAAAATTGGAATGTTATAAAATTATATCCCATAGTGAAAATAGTTTTTATCTCTTACCATATCAGATAGTATTTTTTTTTTTTATATTATAACCTAGGATCAATACCTTTTATATAACTTTTTTCTTTGAATTATTTTCAGTTTCACTTTATATAATAGCTTTGAATTGATAAGTTATTATTAATTTGTTCTTATTTTACCTCCTTTTTTTTAATACTGCTATTATTTTAAATTTTGCCAATTATGTATGATTCATTGGACGTTGAGTAGTCAGAAAAAAGTATGAAGTTAACAGACTGTCTTAACTACAGCGAAATTATAGCAAAGACCAGCTTAGGTTATGTTTTATTAGTTGATTAAAAAAAAATTACTTCTCTGAATCTAGTACAATTTCTCATTATCAGAAAAAGTATGACGTCACCAGTTCTTATTAATTCAATAACGGCTCTATTAACATTCTTGGTTATTTTAATTTACAAAATAATAATAATCTGATTTCAAACAGGCATACGATTCATTCTTCTGAAATTCTTGCAGTTCTAATTGTCAAATTTTTGTTATATATATATATATATATATATATATGTGTGTGTGTGTGTGTGAGTGAGTGAGTAAGTAAGTAAACATTATCCCAAAACCGAAAAATCGCAGGAAGCTTAAGCGCATTAATAATTTAGTTAGATCGCGAAGTTTAAAGCAACCGTAGAATTATTTTCGAAATAAACGCTCAAAACTAAAACTAAAAAAAAGAGTCACTAATGTCAGACTTCCAATGAGGGATTTTTACAGAAAATTTCGTGTCATATGTGACGGTGGTACTTAAACGGAATATTTTATAGTGTTTGTGAGATAGAGGAAGAACACATATTCATCTGATGACTGATTTCTTAGTGTGAGGAGTTAAAGTTTACGATCTTTGATCGGAATAGGATGTCAGTGGACCAGCTAAAGCTGTTTTCCTAAAAATTATTGTCCTAACTGTTCACACTGCTGTTAATCTTATATGGATCGATTCGGGTATGGATTTTTGTTCTATATCCGGTTTACTGTTATGTTTCTCTTTCGGTTGGCTATATATATATTTCAAAGTGTGTACATCAGAGATATATGTACTTCAGAAGGGCTTTGGGTCGTGTAAGGCTTAGTCCCACCCTAGACGAACAATAATAACAAAAAAAAGGGGCGGGATTAGCTCAGTGGACTTGCAACGCGGAGGTCCTGGTTTCGAGTTCAGCAGTTCTACCCTTACTTTTCTCCCGGAGGTAGACAGTGCAGAGAAGACTCTGGGCGCATATGACCTCAGATGTTAATGCGCCTAAAAAAAGTAATAAATAAAAAATAAAATAGAATAATTAATTCATATCTTTCGATTTTTTTTTAGCAAGTACAAGTATTGTATGATTTTTCTGGTGAACCTGATTCAGCAGAACTAACAGTGCATGCAGGAGATATATTAACAGTAACTCGGGAAGATGTTGGCGAAGGTTGGTGGGAAGGAACTAATCATTCTGGACAAACTGGCCTCTTTCCTGCAGCTTATGTAGAGGTATGTTAATTTTGTAATTCAATAATTGGAAATATTACACCTTTTTCATAACACTTTCACAGCAGGCGTCACGTATACGTGATTTCTATAGTATACAGTTTTTTTTTGGCTAACGTCACAAACGTGTGACATTGGCTGCCGACGAGTATCGGCGAGTGTCGCGCCTGCATAAATATTTACTACTATTTACTACCAGCCAGTAGGCTGGCATTAGATAAACGGAAGAAATCTTAACACCGAACATGAAATCTTAACAATCATTTCTTTTGATTTTTCAGAAATCGGTCAAAAAGTTAACTCCTTTTTAATAAAAGTTAAACGTTTCGATATTTATTTTCTTCTTTAGTGACTGGATAACAAAACAAGACAAACATAGATATTAAAAAGAAACCATTTATCTATAAAACATAATAATAATAAAATTTTGTCAGTAAAAATATAACATTATACTATCTTAATGGAATATATATTTACATAATTATTGTACTTTAAAATATAGATATGTATATTAAATTCATTACAACATACAGTTGCACATTTAGGAATTACAAAGCCTAGTTTCTTTTATGATTAGAGAAAGAATAATGAAGGTTCTAAACAATCTTTTTAACCAGTTCCCGAAAACTCAAACGGAAAATATGAAAATAATTATTGTGAATCGACAAAAAAATCTAAGAAACATGAAATCAAGAAAAGTTTTTTTAATGTACAGGTTGAAATAAAAGTGGCCAAGTCTATCACTAGTGGTAAGTATAATGTTGTCAGTTGAAGAGAATCAAGAGATATTTTTCTGTGTTTATATAAATAATAATAAAATAATTTTTAGTTATGAATATTTAACATTGACCTTGTATAGAAAAAAAAATCTTTGTAATTATTATAAATCATATCAGATAGTTTTGAGGATATTCGTATTTTGCCTGATTATAAATTTATTTTTGTTTTTAATTTTTGGTTTAGGGTTAAAAAAAATTTACTTCCATTAAAATGATTTTCTCCTTTTTTTTAATTACTCTATTTTTATTTGTTATATTATGTATTGATTTATAGTTTTATATTGTTTTTGTGAAATGATTTTGTTTCTTTTCTCTTTAGTTGTTGTTATTTTCTCTTTTCGCTTTTTGTAAGTTGCCCAGTCTATATTGCCTAGAACCGTACGGCATTTTGAAGTAGCACTAATGTCACTGCTCCGCCAGATCCTTAAAAAAAAATTACTAATAATATTTCAAATACGCCTGTAAGTTGTAGCTAATATGAGATGTTAAATGAAAACCTTTGGAGCCGTTTTCGATAAAAACGCCTGCAAGAAAAAAAAAAAAAAAGTATTAAGTGAAATCGCACTTTCGTTGACGGATTTTTCTCAAAACTTTTGTGTCGAATTCAGCGGTGATACCTAAAAGGAATATCAAGTTTCAGTTTCTTGTAATTTTTAGTTATTGAGATAGGCCTCGTATTGAGATTGCATTAAATGCTACGCGTGAAAGTGTTAAGAGAACTGAAACCCGAACATTAAAATAAGATGTTACGCAGAGCTGTTTTTCCACTAAATGACCTAATTCTGCAGGTGATCAAAATAGAGTAAAATTGTATGTTATAATCCAGTCTTTTTTCTAGCCATACGAGCAGACAGATTTTTGGGAGGAGGAATGGGATGATGACTGGGAATGCTCTCCAACACCTCCTATTCCCTCACATGATGCGTTACATACAACTAATGAGACAAATCCTGAGGGGCAAGGTGAGAGTATATACTTAATTAGTTAAATAAGTACGGAGTCAAAGTTGGATCCATAACTTAATATCGTTAAATTATTAGTTATGGCTCCTTCAGCGATTATTTAGTCTAATATCGCGAACAAAACAACATTGCAAAGCCAGAGGCCCACATGACTTGCTAGAGTAACATCTAAAAGCCGATAGTGGTGGTGGTGGTTGTTACATGCAGTTACCTGAAACTAGCATAACAATAGACAACCGCGTACTCATTACCGCGCAAACATTCCACCACTTACACATTACAACTACAATTTTACAAATTACAGTCTCTCAACAATATGGTATTTTATCTTTTAAGTTAGTGTGCGGCTTATTAGCAGTCAAATCTGAATTAAGTTTCCTGCTAGGATGTTGAGGAATTAGATTATACCCGACTCTAGATTTAAATGATTACAGTAGAGCTAGCAGAAACTAAAGACATTTGCTCGTATTAAAGTCAACCATATTTGCACAATACATTTATTCAGTGAGAAGCAACGTAAAATCATTAAACTGGTATAAACACTCGATTTTCTTTTACTGCAGATATTACAGTTCTAATTGACAACTTATCTTTCCACTTGGAATTTGTTTCAACTTTAGTTGGTCTTATCATTACATCTAAATATACTTGTTGCTTTTTATGAGTGAATGTGACTACATTGTATGAGAGCGCCTCTGTCAGTCCCCCAGCAAATCTTGTAACGGAGTTTAAAGTTAAACCTAGCTCATATATTCCCCAAAAACTCTCTGAAAGCAGTTATCTGGAAAAAGTTCAGCTTTATACTTGGCTGTGTAAAGGTCGACTGTTTTTGTGATTTAAATTTATATAACATAGTTTTTTGTTATAAAAATTGGTATACATGGTATACACGATGATTCCTGGTTGGTACTGGCCCTTCATGGTCTCCTACCCATGAAGACCTACTTCTCGCAATCGTCTTCGAACAGTTTCAGAGCTCACGGTGACTCTCCGAACTTATAATAAGTTAACCCTGTAGCTGTGACAAACTGATTGCATAGAACTGGGAGAAAAATAAATCGGTCGTCCCTGTCTGTTTGTGACCTTCTACGACCACTTTCGGTCTCCAACCTATTCCCGAGTTTCCCTAAAATTACGATTGCTCGTTGAACCACAGAACGTGACCGTCCTGAACGTTCTGCCACATATCGTGCAATATATACATTACTTGTGTATGTACATATTTCCATACTACATGTATATACATACGTTACATACATACAAAACATACAGACCATTGTTAAATTATTTTTGTCGTATTTACAAAACCTCTGAAAATGCAAATCCGTTGAAAACTCAATTTCAAAAATTTGACAAGATCGAAATGTACTATCCTCTTACAACAATTAGATATAGTAATAAAGTATGTTTTTCAGTCTATAAAGACTGAACCTTTCAAAGGTGGGTACTCTTTCTTACTTTGCTTTGCCGGCGCCTATCTGCAATCCTACTTTTATTTGTATAAGTCCGATTTTTTTACAGGTAAACCACAAGACGAATCAGCCATGGCTCCTGTTTTTGGTAGGAAAAATTTCAATAGATACTCAACTTTTGTAAAAACTGGTGGTGAAGATTATATTCTTGGAGGTTCGCCAAGATATGTACCTGAATCAGAAAAGGTACATATAATCGAAGCAACAGACGCAAGCGGTGTCTATCAATGGGCATCATCAACTTCTCCACCATATTATTGTGTGGTTGCGCAACCAAAGAAGGAATCTAAATTCAAAGGAATTAAGAGCTTTATTGCTTACCAGATCACTCCATCGGTACGTTAAAACTCAACTAAAATATTAATTTTATTCTTATGGTGTATTAGCTATGGTTCTCGTATTTGATTGGTATTTTTATTAAATATTGGTGAGTACTAGCAATCTCCATTGGCTAGAAATAAAGCCTGTTGGTAAATTACATAGACCATTCGGCGCATCCTTAACTCTGTAACCGTAAACAGCTAAGCATACTTTTTGTGTATATGACGTCCCTGCGCATGCTGCGCACATCCGCCGATTGTCATTAACCTCTTTTTGGGGCCGCTTAGAAGCTGCATTTGGTGCAGTCAGTAGGCTTGAAACCTCTGTAGTAGCTAGACACATTGTCCGATCGGGTCAAACCAAAGTCGATTTTTCGAGACCTCTTTTACACACAATGTAGCAGAAGTTTGTTCGTGCGTATTGTAGCTGTGGTAAGCATTGAATTGCGGAACTTGAGTGAAAATTTCGATATGTCGCGTATGTAGCCAGAAAGTACAACCAGAAGGCGCATCAGCAGACGCCGATGGAAAGAGTGAGACAAAACAAATGCAAAAAGATGGCACTTACTGGATCTCAAAGGGTTAAGGCCTTCAAAGACCGCCGGAGAGGCGACTAGGACAGCGACTGTCAGCTGAGTGCAAGCAATACCGACACTGCTGCTGGATTAGCTTATGCTGAAATCGTTAGATGGAATGTGGTATAGCGTTGACAAGAATTCATTCGACACTACACCTGCATTCACTTGCAAATTCATTTCACATACATTTGCTAGACAGGGCAGAAGTCGTTTTCAGGTCAAAACTTGGCTTCTTGACGATGCAATCTACACAATGTTTTTTTTTTTTTAAGAAATTTAATCTCGATGAAAAGTAGTAAGTGCAGACAGAAACACAATGTAATAAATATAAGAAAATGTATACTTAATTTTTATTGCCTTTTTTTTTCAGTTTAATAACATACAAGTATCGAGAAGGTATAAACATTTTGATTGGTTACATGAACGCCTTGAAGAGAAATATAGTCTGATACCCATACCTCCTTTACCAGAGAAACAGATTTCAGGTAAGGATCTTTCTCAGACTCTCAATATTCTCTAATTCCGGATGACAAATTTTCTTCAAATTCGTTTGTGCTTTACCTTTTTATTTTGCTCATTACAAGTGAATTTTGAAGTTGACTATTTTAATGATGATTTATGTTCTGTTTATCTAAAATTTGTGATCTGATTTTGCAATTAACAAACTTATATTCGCGGAAATATCTTTCGAATAAAGTTTGTAACTCTACATGTGTAGTTGATATACCAAGTTTAATGACAATCGTTGGAGCTGTCTTCGAGAAACTCGCAAAAAAATAAAAAATCCATTCAACAAGCTGGTGATCCCGGTTGACGTATTTTGACCAAACTTATTGACGGATCCGACGGTAAAAGTTAAACAAAATATGTTTCTGCGATTTACTGTTTTCGCGTTATACTGACTACCTTCACTTATCATTTTCTAAAAACATCTTTTCCGGGGGCTCAGGGGACTTGAAACGTGTATTTCCGGTGAAAACTCGATTTCGAAATTTTGACACGATCGCAATACTTTCTTTCATTTACGTACCAGCAAGGAGGGAAAGTAATCCTTTGTGTTTTACAGTTAAAAAAATTGAGTACCATTTTAAAAAATATCAGTCGCTGACTGTGCATTGTCACCAACGAGTAACTAAGTTTCATATCCCAGATTTGTGCAATTCTTAGATTTTGGATGGCAAAAAATTCTAAAAAAGCAGTTTTGTGTTTTTCTTCGGTTATGAAATTTTTCACTTTAGGAAATGTTAAAAATTGCGAAGCAATGCATAATCTATAGCAGATAAATCCGAGGGGTATAACGGTTGAGGCAGAACTTCATTTAACTTTTGGAGAGTCATCCAAGAGATACTTCTTGGGATATGGGGTCTAGCGGTGCCATATAGCAATCTGAGAGAGGCTTGTGCCTTCTGTCACATCGATTGGTGTTCTCATCGTCGTAGTTGTTCAACCAGATCCATTTTTGTTACAACGGTTACGACGCGGGAAGTATTAGTTCTTTGACATAGATAAAAAAATAGTTGAAACCTAGTGCACTTATACCGATTCTCGGTCAGCTCATACGAACTCATTTATCCGGCTACTTTATCTTGCTTTTTATTACCTACTTTAGTAGGTGTATTGCCTAATGTTCCTGGTTTAAAAATATTAATTCCTAAAATCATAATTATTTTCCTGTCAGTAAAGATTCATGTACAAAATGTATTTGAATAATTATTGAACAAAAAGTTTCTAGAATAATGCCGAACATTAGCTTTAAATAAACTAATCTTTCATTTACAGGAAGATATGAAGAGCATTTTATTGAACGCCGAAAAAACCAATTACAAGCTTTTGTAGATTGTGTATGTCGACATCCTGTTCTATCAAGGTGTGTATTGGATTTTTTAATTTACATATCGTTCACCCAATGCACTAGTGACATAACTAAGAATTGTTGGTTTTGAGAAATTAAGAATTTATAAATCCGCATCAATTTGCATTTAATTTATATTGTTAAATTGTAAAATTTAAAAGTTACGAGTGTTAGGTTATTACTGAATTGGTTTCAATAAAACCTTGTATTTAAAGACAAATTTTGAAAATTTGGCGGACCAACTTGAAATACGCTATGACGTGTAGATGAACTATGTCATTATAATGGTTACACAGTCTTGTCAAGACCTATTTCGAAATGTCCTGTTTCTGCTTAGATAAGATTTACAAGATGTTTCAGTATTTCCCGCTGATCTATACTAAAAGGCAGCAAAATATTAAATGGAAGTATTTAGAAATATAAATACTTTATTTAAATAAAAATGCCCAGCTCTGCGTATAATGTATCCTACAGTTACAATGATAATAGCGACACTTTCTAGCGTATTTTAGGTGAAATGTCTAAGAGTCTTTGTATCAGCATTACCAGTTGGTACGCCAAGTAATTAATGTGTGCGCCTCACCATTTATTAATTTGTGCCATCTATTGCAGCCGGTGAGCAGACAGATTGAATGTTATAAGTGGACTGGATAAAAAACTATTTTGAAATCGAACAATATTTTATAAACAATAAATTCTCTTGTAATATCCTCGTCCATGTTATTATGCATGTATGTGTCAGTTTTGACCAGTATTATTGAATTAGTATAGGTTTGTTTGAGGAGTCTGGTCGGTCTAAATAAACTACAAATATACGCCTAAATTTGTAGTTTATTTAGACCAGACTCACCAAACAAACCTATATTAATATAAACTCTCTATTTATCATTTGTAATTTGAATAAAATGTCTATATATATTATTTAACTCTGTATATAGATCCCCAGTTTGGCAACATTTTATTACTTGTACAGATGATAAAATGTGGAAAGCCGGCAAACGTAAAGCAGAAAAGGATGAATTCGTTGGGGCTATTTATTTTTATGCAATAGAAGCTCCAGAAGGAACTATAAATCAGCACACTTTGTAAGATTTTTCTTAAAAAATTTATATTAAAATTGTAGCTTTTATTTTCTCCTCTCATTGAAGCATTTGCATTACAGTAAATTTAGAATGTGTGAGTGTTTTGAGGGCTTGAACAAAATATCTCATAAACGAAAAATACCAAGAAGCTCAAAGTTCTCATTTAGGTACCATCATCGGATCCGACACCAAGGTTTCCATCAAAATCCGTCATCCGGAATACGATTGTTCTTGAAAACAGCTCCAGCGACTTTCATCAAACTTCTAAAATATTTTATTTATCAGCATAATACACGAAACGCCTTAAAAAAGATAAAATCTGTGAATAAATTATCAATCAAACAGGCGAAACTACATCTATAATACAATCTACTAAATCTATCCACAATCTACAAATCTCCTTTGTTGATTTTTTACGATCACATGGTTTGCAGAACCTGCACTCCTGATGACTTTGTTGTAATTGGTTGGATTTGGGGAATCTATAGATATTGGATCTACACACTGACAGTGTTCACAGGCGCATTAGTAGTCAACTACAAATTAACTTGCATTTTAGATTGTGGCATAGTTGTAGCTACATTTTCTTATTTCGTTTGAATATCAGCAGTCTATTGCAGTCGCACAACAAATTTGTCATATGTGACAATTGATCTTTATATTAGTTATTGAACTCTACTCTTTCTCTAAACTAACTCTCCCTACAGATTTTTTCAAAGGGGATGAAGCGTGTTGCATTAGTAGGAAAACTGGTGGGAATTCATACATCTGTTGTTTTATATATTTTAGATTATACTATTATATCAATCCTGACTCACTGTTGTGAATCTGACTGCACGCAATTCTAAACAACTTATTATTTTTTTTTTTAATGAATGACTTACGTGCCTAGTTAGGAACCCATTATGTCAGTACTTCGTATATATCAACCACTTATCATTTTTTCTATTTTATTTCAGAGAACACGAAACTATTAGCTGTGCAAAATTTGTCCAAAATATGGACAGTGCTGTAAAACATTTGATGGAAACTGCGGCTGATCAAACTAAAAAACATCAAGGGCCTTATAAAAGAGAGTATCAAAAAATAGGGCAAGCATTTTACGCCTTAGGTCAGGCAATGGGCACAGAACTACCAAAAGGTATGATTCATTTTAAAGAATTCGATATTCGAGAGTGAAATAATTTAAGCTGAATTGAAAATATCTTTGAGTAATGTTACCCGTCATAGATGATAAAATAAAAAATATTTCGTGTACATATTTTAGAAAGAACGTTCAATTAACCAGGCGTGTCAAACTGCTTGCCCTCGAAGAGTTTTTCTGCAGTTTCTGATTAAAAAGATGTGTCCCGCTAGACCCCCGTAAAACTGTAATTTTGGATTAAATATAAATAACCGGAGGCAAATGGTTCAAATTAACAATGTCTTAGAAGGGTAGACTGAGAGATTGTCTGGTTTCTTCGGGCAGCGTATACTTGAGGGGATCGGTCCTCTGTTTTAGATCTGGCCTGTAGTATTTTTATTTTTGGAGCAGTACTTGAACCCAGAGAGTCTTGCTAAGCCACAGTGTTTGATCCGCGCGCGTAGACATAATAATAATAATAATAGAATGATAACGGATCACTTCAAGAATTCCTTTAGTTGAATTCCTCCTCTCTTCAATACAATCTCATACAGGGTATACTTTCTAGTGAATTGTTTCGTGGTGATTAGTGACCGATGGTTTAGATAAATTCACCAATAGTATTTTGATGGTTTTCATTTCAATTTTATATTGTAACTTGCTCTTCTGATGTTGATCTAAATTTGTAGGAATCATTCATGAAAAACTGACATCTGCTGTCAAAACAATGGGGGATTCTTATAATGACATAGGGAAAATGTTCGAAGAACAGCCAAAGCTGGATTGGGAACCTCTTGGCGACATGCTTCATGTATACAAGGGACTTTTGTCTTCTATGCCAGATATACTTAATCTTCATAAGGTTAGTTCAAAATATTTTCGTTTAAAATAGAATTTTAAATTACGAAATCTTAATGCAATTAACATTTTCCAATTAATAAGCTGGATGAGCGGGAAATTCTAGCTCAGTGGCAACTTGCTGGCTTGGAACACGGAAGTCCCGGGGTCAAGCCCAGGCAGCGCTGCCCTTAGATTTTTTCTCCCTAGAAACATACAGCTCTCTGTCCGGTGATCAGTGTTGTCCGCATCAAGAGTACACTGCCCGGAGTAGTCATGAGATGATAGGAAGAAAAAAATTTAACGTAAAGCAGGAATTTTTAAGCAAAATAGTAAAACCAGTCATTTTGGTGGTAGTTTTAGTGTTTATATTGTTCTGTTAATTTTCAAATTAATATCAACGTCTGATCAGGAGGAAAACAACCAAAACTGAGAATTGAGATAGAATTGTAGGATGTTTAAATGAATTTCTCGATTTATTATTCGATTTTTGCAGAACAACGATTTCTTTCTTTAAAGTTGGTATGTTTATTGAATTTGTAGTTCTTCATTTATATTTTAAGAAAAATTTTAATAGATAATTATACTTTAAAAATAGTTCTATGGGAAGCTTTTCCCTAGAGTTCAGTATCAATTTGTAATTTAGTCAATTTTTATTTTTATCTCATTATTCTTAGAAAGCATTGCAAACCAAAAGAGAATGCCAGAAAATAGCTTTCGGACAAAAACTGGCTCCAAATCAACTTGAAGGAGTTAATAGAAGAACAGATATAGTCTCATACGCACTACTTGCTGAAATAAATCATTTTTATCACGATAGGGCAGAGGAAGTATCTAAAGCTTTAAAAAATTATATTACTCAACAGCTAGAATTTTACAGAAAGGTAAGGGATATATATATTTATATATAAATATTGAAAAATAAGGTTATATTTTGTAACATTGTAATGTTGGGAACGGTAAAGGAGGGTGCTGTGACCTATACAAAATGACGGCTGCCGATAAAAGTCAAAACATAGTTTCTTCATTTCTCTCCTTGTAAGGTTGCCAAAGAAATGGGGAGCCATCAGTGCAATTTCTTTTAGTTAATTAGTTTATTAGAATTCATTACATAAATCGAATTACATGAAATACGACCAGTCCTACTTATTTTAATACTTGAAATTATTCAAATCAAAATGAACAGAAAGTATGAGTAACATAAATGTACCCACCTAGAAGTGCACTTTCCATTTCTTCATGGATTTTGGTTTACCTGCGGGTGTGCTAGAATAACATGAACAGTACCGACACCCCTAACATTTAGGGGCCTGCAGAGGTAGTTGATGTGCCACTACTTGGGTTTAGCATACCAGAGGCAAACTCTAGAATTGTATTTTAAAGACGAGTATCATATGTTTAAACTGTTGACAGACAAGGGAGCCATACAAAAATCTTGTAGATCGCAGTCGATTTGGTTTTATATCCATCCCTTCTACACGTCAATCTATGTAAACAAAATATATGAACTAACATTCTAAGATTTCTGTATAACAGTTGCTTTGTTACACTTACCAGTCTAACACTATTCAGTGGCTCCTGTATCTCATATTTTGAAAACTGTAATGTTTTCAAATTATAATACTTAAACGAATTACTTGAATAGTAGAAGACAGAAGGGAAATAAAATAAATGTTGAGAAAATGTTTTCTGAATCAATTAGACGCGTCCTCAGTAATGTGCATGGTAGCTTATAGGTCGCCCTGGATTGGATAGTACGTGTCCTAACTATTAAATTGTGGTGGTAAATGTTTCAACATTTTCTAATGATATACATTTCATCTTGATTTCGAAAATATTAAGGAATTTCGATTCTTTTATGAATCTATGAACCTTTTTACCCCTAACCTGTTTGATAGCTGCTTATTCTGTCCTCCACCGATATAAATATTGGCTACGCTCATTACAATTTTATATATCTAATTATTTTGTTCTCTTCTTTTATTTTAGATAACAGATAAACTTGAGAATGCGTTAAGAGCACTAGAGGTTTAGCGTCTGTTTTTCGCCTGAATTATTGTGATGCATGACGTAAAATATATATTTATGTTTATAAAAGAAAAAAAATACATGATTAAATTTAAGCATTTTGCAAAATCAAGTCGTATTGATTATGTAAATTTATATGAAATCGTGCTTTGGATAATTTTTTAAATGTTTATTTATATATATAAAATAAACTTATACATTAGAAGCCTTGTTGTTTGTTGACAATTTAGAAATAATAAAAGAGGCTTCTCATGCATTTTTTTACCAATCACTGAAATGTATGAAATTATAAATATATACTGATTTCAGTATTAAATATATATTATATATATGGATATTGTATATCATGAATTGATTGCAATGAGAACTAAATAAAAATGAATTTTGTTATGTCATTTAATACAGTCACCTTACTGGAGGTCCCCGCACCTTATTCTCTTTATCAGCTTTATTGGCCTTCTTCTCCCCAAGATTTTTATTCCTAAAACTCATTTCCTGCCCAGGATAAGCAAAAATTATTTGAAATAAATGCTTTAAATTACCTCCAGTTGCGGGCCAGGTTTTTGGAACATATTGTATCAATCGCTTTTCCTGGGATATTCTGACAACGCACGCCCTAGTTTTGCGAACCACGTTATCATTATTCTAATAACTAGACGAGATATGCACAAAAGAACATTATAGGCAATGCTGTAATGATTCAAATACAATCATGGGCGACCAAAAATGAAATATAATTCAACTTTTTAAACAGTAAGGTATGAAATTAAACAAGAAAAGTAAAACAGACCAGTAAAATTGAGAATGCAGTGGATGAGTTGAAATATGTAGGTGTAATTTTAGATGAAAGATATTCTTGGAATAATCATGTAGACTACTAGAGTGGTAAAGTGATACACTAAATTAGTGAGTAAACCATTTGTGCAGAGTCAGCAAGGTGAGGTGGATAGCGACAGTCTGAACGCTCTCTAGCAAGAGGCTATCTAGCCGCGTATCGCATTCGTATGCTGCACCGGTGCAAGTTAAAACGTATCGCGTCAAACTGAAGAGAATACAGTGATGTTCTGCACTTTGAAATAATAAATCTTATAAAATAGTATCGTACAAGTAATCCTAACATATCACTATTTCTTCTATCCAACTCTCCATAACATCTATCACATGCAGTATAAGAAAACAAAGTAGATTCCGAGAATTCTTAATTAATATTATTTATAAGTGTACTAACAGATGTAGAAAGTAAAGTATTAAACAGATAAATATTTACTTACAAATACATAAATTTACTGACGACATTATCAACTAGTTCATTTAGCTCAGGACAATTATGGTGAGCTATATTTGCATTTTCTTTCCTTCACTGCAAGGGTAAATAAGCAAATTTTTAGTGAAGAATTCGTTAATGAAAAATGTAAATTACTGGAAATTCTCCTGCAAAATTTTACACTTGTGTATCGCTTTCAGAACAAGCCACAATTAATCAAATCAATGAAATTTAACTCTTTTTTTTATATTAAGTGAAACGTTATTTTTATTCAATGAAATCGAATTCTTTTAATTTCACTGAATAAAGTTTTAGTTTGATTTTTTTTTTAATCTATCGTGAAATATTGACACGACTTTCTCACAGCACTTGTAGTTCCAAATAAATTTTCTTAAAACATCTATTTTTTTTAAACTAAATATTTTGCTGTTTTTAATACCAAACAACTTTAGAAACTACACTATATGATTTGACACTTTAGAGGTTAGCCTGATATCCAACTTCCTTAAAACGCCCTAAAATAATTTTCTTGGCAAAATGTTTGAAACAAAAGTACTAACAGTACAAAGTACTCACATAACAAAAGTACTAACAGAGTACAAAAGTACTCTTCTTCATATGAATACTTAAGTACACGAAGTTTAAAGATTTGTGGAGTCTTAATCACTAAAGTGGTTGGGGAGATGGTGTGGTGTTGCGCGCAGGTAATGGCAGGTAGCTTCAAGTGGACCGTTTTCATTAGTTATAATATCATCGGAGGATGAAAGATACTCTTGTCCTTCTTCATATTTTTAAAGTAAGTAAATAATGCTAGAATAAATAATTCATTGGATTCATCCACTGTGGAGAAAAAAAAGTATCATATTTATACTGTGTTCTAAAGTAAACTGGTCGCACGGAGTCAATATGACTCCGGCAATTTTCATTTATCTATTGTAGTAAGTAGCGGCTCCTCCATCCACTACCTTCAAACTCCCTCAACCTTCCTAGGTTTGGTTACTGTTTTTTTGTTCAGTATATGCTTTGTGTGTAAACCTTTCTTGTACTTCAGGGACCCCACGCGACTGATTACATTACATTTTTTGTATTCTATGGTAAGTGAATTTCTTTACTTTCTTGTTACAATATTTTAGTTTTCTTCTTTTAATTGATATATTTAAGGCGTTATGTTTTTTATAATTTCGAGGAAAATATTTTTTATTTTATTTGATTTGTTTAGATGGAACAGAAAATTTTTAAAACTCAGGAAAAAATTTTGGAGGAGTTTTACAGACAGAATATAAAAGATGAATTAGGTAAAGAAGTAGGTGGAGAAGAATCAGAGGAAGATGATTTGTTATAAAATAGTGATCACGATTCCGTCAGTGGGCAGGAAAAATTAGAAGAAAATTCGGATCATTTTTACTTTGGAAGAAATAATGTAAGTAAATGGAGAAAAGCGGAGCCTATATACACACAAGCAAAATATTATATCGCATGTTCCTGTGGTGTACTGTACTGTGTACAGAATGCAATGAGGACAAATGATAATTGCAAAGGTTTAATGAGCCAAAATGTAAAAAATAAAATGTAACTTTTTTATATATATATCATTTTGTGAAGTTTTGGCAAATATAATTTTGATTCTAACAGGAGTAAATTTCATTTAAAATGTATAAATATAATATTTTTTAAAAGTTCGGTTAGTTTTGATATCTCACCTTTTTTTTTTTTTTTTTTTTTAATTGGGGTCTCTACCGACCCCACGCGACTGTGAGTGTAAAATTTATAGCGCGACCAGTTAGGGGTTAGCTTTAAAAAAATCCCTGTATCAGATACCACGTCACTCCCATTCCACTTCAGTGCGCGCTGCTACATTTACTTTCTTAGGTTTACATGTTTACTCCTACCACTAGGTCAGACACCACTTCAATGCGCGATTGGCCTTATAAAGAAAATTGCGGAAATCTAAAAAAAATATTCAGAAAATTGGCACTTCCTGTGTGCTGCTGTTATTCAAACACGGAATTATAACAACAAATTTGTAGATTATATAACTATATACATTGAAATAACACAGAGGGAAGTCTAACATCACGCAATCTCTCTAAATTGAATAGGAGAAAGTTTAAAAAGAAAAGGTTTGACAAATAAAAAGCTATATTTAGAATGAATAATGCTATTTAATAGCAATACACATAATTCCGTATAATCACATTTTGTTCATAATATTTCTTTCACATATTTGTTTCTTTTTAGAATAAAAGCCTTGTATTGTTTATTTTATTTTTTTTGATTTTTTATTATTTACAACGCATATAATAAAATATGAAGAAAACCAATATCTATCGACATAATTACAAAGTTTATCAAAACTAATGTTACAATGAATTTTTATTTAATCTCATGTAACACTGCTAAGGCTGTAAAACAAGAAAGAGGCTCTTAATTCATATTTTACTTTTTTTTATGTCTTTAAATATGTTTACTAAAACTCGAAAAGCAAATGAACAAGTTCAAGATTTTCAATGGCAGCAACAAAAAGTGAGCCATTAAATGAAAATTCTGTGAGTTTTCCAAAGACAGATAATGATATTGTTACACTCAGCTAAGAAAACAATTGCATGAGTAGCATCAGAGATACTTTCCGTGATAGCCTGCTTCTTTTTGTGGTCATCGACCGGTTGCGGGCGTGTTTTTTTTTCAAATAGTGTGATTACATAGACTTGCACAGAGCAAATTTTTGAGCACACTCAAATGTTATCTCACTGTCTATGTCACTACAGTCTATGTTATCACAACTATTTGACAAAAAACATTCTGATAATGGGCGAAAGCCCCAAACCGGTCGATGACCACAAAAAGAAGCAGACTATCACGGAAAATATCTCTGATGCTTTCCAGCTTTGCGGAACCACCACAACCACAACTGCTATTTTGTTTGTATCCTTACACTATTTTTCAGGCGTTTGGCAATCTTTAGCGCAGTAGGTGAACGGCCTAAAACTTGAGCAATCAATGAAAACAATATACAACAAGCAAATATATAACGCATCTGGTTTTCTCGACATAACAGAATACTATCCCCGAGACAAGTAACCACCTTAGGGGTAGCAATCCCACGGGTAACCAGCTCAGTATACCTTGCCCGATCGCCAAAACAGTAAACGCCAAAGCCTGCAACATTTCACTTACTCTTCAAGAGTCGATGTTCAGGACACACTCGACGGCTACCTTCCCTAACATCACTGGCTTTTTAGCCAGCGGCAGTATACCCCTTTACAAATCCGCGGTCCTCCAGCGTCTTAGGGTTCGGGTTAATACCTCCACCCCGGAAAAACTTTTCTGTTGCGAATCGAAAACAAGTAAATAGTGGACGGATTCAAGGTTACGACCCAGGCGAGAAAATGGACTTTTGATATTGGCTACATGGAATGTAAGGAGTATTTATCAAGCCAGAGCTAGCAGAATGCTTGAAAAGGAACTATTGAGATTGGTATTGCTGCGCTACAAGAAATCAGACTGAGAAGTCGGATCTAATTAAACTAAAAGATTATACGTTATAGCCAGCCACAAAAAAAAAAAGGATCCACATGAAAGTTTCCCAATTAGATTATATGGAAATTTTGTGAGCTTTCTGTGAAAAGTACAAGAGAAAAGGCCAATACTCTGGGTAGTAAGGGGGATTTTATTCACTATCTAAACACCACTAAATCACCGGATCTGGTACTGTACGGCTTCCTATCTATTCCCGAAAATGGTATGCTTTATTAAGAGCTCATTTTATCTCAATGAAGGAGATAATAACACCAAAGGAAGATAATTCACAATTATCACACAAGATTCAAGAAATGCACTGGACCAAGAGTCCATAAGCAATTTTTAGTGGCGCGATAAGTTGAAAGGCCAGTATCAAATCACGCACACATAAGCTATGATTTAATTGGCCAAATAGATAGATCACACAACAGTTCAGGAGGTTGTCATGTGGAATCATTATTTTTACTTGACCACTCTTTATGAAACTGTATATCTTGTATTAATAGGAAGCTAAAACAATTTGTACTTAGTTCGAGTGAACACTCATAAGTTCATGTTACCAACGAAAAATTATTACTAATAATAAACAGTGACAAAATCAAAAGCAACACTAAATTGTTCACTTACAGGACATTCAAGATTAACGACGGTCTGTTCCATCGAGCTAAGGAGAAATTGGAAGACCATGAGAAGAAAGAAGCGATTTTGGATTCATTTCACAAACAATTTTTTTAAAGCGCAATTTCGGCGCCTCTTTCACAATTGCATTTTAATACTTTTATTTTATTTCAAAAGCATTATTTTAAGGTGTGTTGACAGTTCCGATAGTTTTGCTTCTCACAAGGTCTTAATTCGCTTAAGCATCAATTACACTGGGCAACTTTTAGATCCAATAAAAAGCTAAGGGAAGTTTAGTCCCATAAAGAGCTAAGACCTGCCAGATGCGAGATTTTTATTGGTGGAAGCACGTTGCGGTTCGCATCGTTTTAGTTGTGACCATCATTTAATCTGCGTCAAATTCAGAATTTATTCGGTATTTTTTCTGTTTTAAGTTGTATGTGAAAATATTAGTTCATAAAATTTCAAAAGAAACACTAGTTCATTCAAAAATGTAATTTACAGGAGTTCTAACAAATTTCAAATATACACGCCTCTTTCACAAATACTTACAATATTCGAAGATTTTTTGTTAGCTGCATACTGCACAACAGACCTGTTTTGTGAACTATGTTCATCTTCTAAAGATACGTCCAAAATTTCATAGATATATTTTTTCCTGTGCACGTTTACACTCAGCTCCAGGAAATCACTCCCAACTTTAGAGCAACCAAAAACTGCATATATGCGTCTAGCATAAATGTTTCTTTTATATTTTTTGGGTTCGATTCCAGTGAGGCAACTGGAATCCACAATGTGAGAAAAATTGGGAAACTATAGTTAGTAGCGAACCTAAATAACGAAGACCAGAACTAACCCGTCTAGCAAGCCTTGGCCCATATATGGGCCGTGACGCCAAAAAATATATGATATATATTTTTTTAAACATAATAGTGGAGAAATTAAAGTGCATATACAAACACAGCGACATAATAAAATGGAATTCAAATTTCAAATTTAATTTCCAGCAACATGTGCAAGGCAATTTATATGTTATTTTTTTACTTTTTGCGATTAGAGTTAATACAACTGATGCTATATCAGCTAAAAAATTATTTTACAAAAGTTTTGGTGAAAGTGTTATAATAAGGAGAAACGTTGTTCATTAAAAAATGTAATTTAGAGGACCACGACCAATTTGAAATATTTACAATAAACGCGCTCATTCACAAATATCTTCGAAAATTATTTACAATTTACAATGTAGCACAGTGAGAAAACAATTATAACAGAAAATCTTATTTATTCACAGTTAATAGACAAATTACACATTTATACAATTCTAAAAATATTTGGAGAGTTGTTTATACCTTATTAATTGTGAAGTTAAATTTTATATACAAAAATGTTCGTCAGTTTCTAATGGATCTGAGCAATTATCACTTGTTTAACGTTTTTACGGAATTTCTTCTTTTTTTAAAAATTTTTTGTTGTCTTTTTTCTGAGCGATGTGTTGAAAAATAAATCATCAGTGTTTGAAAAAAAATTATAAGTTGTTAATTCAAAACGCATGTTTGAAACAATCGTAGTTGCATTACATCTTAAGAATAAAAACCAAGTAGCAAAGTTCCAAAAAAATCTTTACAGAAGGTGAGAGTTAGTGAGCCCGCGTTTTCTCACTGCAAAACTGGAAATATTTGGACTAAGAGTTAAAATAGGAATCTGGCAATTATTTTAGAGAAGACAAAGTGCATTGCTTACATCTAGCCAAGAATCAACAGCCAAAGAATTCTTTTTAAAAGGAATCCCGACACACAAGTAAAAAGTTTTCTATTGCAGGATTTTTTTATTAATAAATTCATGATACTATATCAGTTATCCTTATGAGCTGACTAACTTCAAGGCCAGCGATGTGCTGGCAAAAATAAACACAAACTGCGTTCTATCCGGATGTAGAACATCCCTGCAATGTCCACCTTCATGAGGTCTGGAATAGAATGCATCCCCCAGTTAGTCCAGAAGATTAGACATGTTCCTATACAAAACTGGTATAAATTTGTATTATACCAGTTTGAGAAGCAGATTGGAAAACGGAATTACAGGGCAATAATTTGTTGTAATTATTTTTATTAATAAAACTGCTACATGAGAATCCCTCTGGATCAAGGACGAAGCATATTCTGAATAAAAAGCTAGACAGTAAATGAGAAAACAGAACTCTATAGATAAACAGAATTTTATTCAGAGATAAATAACAGAAGTCATACCACTGAAAAGGTAATTTTACTAACAAATTCAACATCCAATAATCACACAATAAAATAATTTATCAGAATAAAATAATCAGATTGCACTATTTAAAATTTTTTAAACCAATCAGTGAGGATTGTAACGTCAATATGTCTATCACCTTGCAGTATTATCCCTGGTGAAATATATCAGTTGGTATAAATCTAAAATAGAAGTTATAACATTCAATACCAAACTTTCTACATCTAAGGTCACTCTGACTTTATTTTAATGATTCAAACAATAAATAATTTATTAAATAAATAATTTCCACAATGGAAAGTAAAGCAATTTATCCAGTCAGATCAGTTGAATGTTGTGAAAGTACTACAAACCACCGCGTGTAATTTTTTTTTTTTTTTAGAAATTTTATCTATTTTAAGCAGAGCACTGTTTATAAACGATAAACACTTTTTTAAAAAAATTATATATTTATATTAAACAAATGATCGGCACTCGAAAATATTACCGTTGGAATTGTTAAGTTTTTACATTCAATGAAAACTAAATTGATTTGAAAAAGTGAGAAAAAATGGAACTAGCCAGCTCTCAATTATACCATTATTTTGAATTATCACTAATTTAGGTTTAATGGTAAACTCAGTACACAATAGCATAATCTTATTGTTTCCTTAAATCTGGAATCAAAAGTCTAAATATTTTATTATTGTTATTTGTCCTTTGTTTTTCAGATAATTTTAAACTTTTCACTTTTTTTTTAATTAAACATTTTGGAATGTCGCTTTAACATTATAAATTACACTAAGCTTGTGCAAACTCATCTCTATTATTTGTTGCAAAAAATAATCACTTAAACCCATCATGATCAACTTGTTCCGGTCAAAAGTCTTGAACAGCACAACCAAACATTAAACAAAATGCTCTGTGGGAATTTAATTAACAAAATAACAATACAATTTTGCAAAGTTTTTCACTTGCATTTTATAGAAGAGGCTTTGCCCTGAGTATATATTAAAAGACAACGAAAATATACTGAGTATTTTCATAAAAAATTAAAATTATTTAAAAAATAAATATTTCTTTTTATAATGACTGTTCTGTTTATTCAGAATTAGTTCCCTGTCACCCCAAAATTTCCTACGATAGGCGGGAGTCAAAAAAAAAAAAGATCCTTATAATTTGCAAAACATTCATAAAAATGTCAGTCATCTGTGTTTCCTGTATTAAGAGAGAACATGCTCAAAATCAATTGTCTAATTTTACAGTTAAATGTTGAAAAAATAAAAAATTCAGCTTTCCGAGCACTAATAACAAAAACTATTATAACAAACTTTGCATAACGATAGGTCAACCTCAAAATGGTAATACAGCCTTGACAATATTGTACTTGGAGAAAAAAAAAAAAAAGAAAAAAATGTTATTTATATTTGCACTGTTTCATTTTCCGTTCACTTTTCCATCGTGAATATTCGATGACTTAGTTTCAGTTGTATCTCGGGATTGATAGAAAAGAATATAACCGGTTTCTGATGATTTCTGAATATCCGATGTCAAGCCATAAAAGTCGTCAATAGCTGCTGGTCAATTTCTGAAAAAAAAAAAAAAAAAAAACACATTGTACGAGCTGTAGACATCGTCAATGACACAGGAATGGTTAACAATTGTGGCATTGTGAATTACTTTAGAATGTCTTACCACGGCAGCTGGGTGTAATGAGTTTTCTTATATAAAATTTCTTCTTAAACCCAATTCCATAAAGATATTAAGAGTTCTTGCATCACCTACTTTTGTAGTTCATTAAGCCAAACAAACACAATAATAAGTCCGGTCTAGATCAGAA